>JAZBGW010001968.1:0-13149 GCA_037464815.1 Mylabris variabilis | reverse complement strand
GCGATTAGAAAAATATTGCGAGGTTTTGGAACAAGGTCCCTAGAGATTATTTTAGCAAAATTCTAACTTCGTTGTTCATTTGGAAGTCGGTTAAAAACTAGCTAAGCACGCAAGACGACCAAGAATGACAAAATTGAATTTTGTCGTTTTACTCCATTACTTTCTAGAAACCCTGTGAAACTTTTCTTGCCATTGCAGAATAAAATGAAGACAACCGAAAAAATAATTGCTAGAGGACCCTCAAGTCATTTTATGCCTGCAGAAGGTTTTTAGAAATCGTCAGAGCGTTTTTAACCGACCAAATAATGGAAGCTTCCATAAGAACTGGGTAGTCCCGGGTGAAAACCTCTCTACTTAATGTAGAAATTGTCATTTTTATTAATTCTAATTTGCATCCAGAATTGATGATTAAAAAAGATGTAAATTTTTGCCCCAAGGGATTTATGAGATAAATTCACACTAAAACTTTCTGCTTGTTAATATGATAAGCATTTGTTTCCTTGTAAATTTGGGAGATTTTTGCTTATTTCAATGCTGCCAGGTTTCACCTCTCACTGTCAAAAATTCCCAAATTTTCTAGATAATCCCTGTTAGCCCGTTTCTAATAAAATCGCAAGCTTTTCAACGTCGTTAGACGAGTACTGGATGAACTATTCTGTCTATTGCACGCCTGAACTTTGCTTCCAGTTTAATGTTCTTAGTCCACAAAACGATTCGGTTTTTGCAAGATCGTCGTCTAGTTCGTTAACTTTAATTCCCTAATGTCCTGGCATACAAACTAAGCTAATTTTTTGCCGTTTTAGATATTGACGACCATTCCAGAGGGTTTTGATGCGAGTATATAAGCCTTTAGAGCTCTCTCAATGCAGCTTGACTGCAAATCTGTTTCAACTCGTACCCTGTATTTAGATCCAGTCCCTTTACCTACTCGTATTTTTGATCCTGACGTATAGCAAATGATACAGTTAATTTTACAAAATCACCCTTTGTTGATTAAATATAAAAACCAGATTTTTACATAATCAGAGCTGTCTATTTTTTTGTGTTATCCTGTCTCATTACTTGAAATTCTCAGCTCTGTAGTTATTATTGAAGAGCTGGTTAAAATGTGAACAAATTACAGAAATTCTACAGTAATTGAACAGAAGATTGTTGTGATGAACCTTAATGATGCACAACTGAATATTTAAAACGGAAGTCATGTACTGTTTGTCAAAATAAACTATCATCGTATCTATTTAAACATTTCAAACTGTATAGTATTCGTAACATTGGCCCAACAACAATATATACCTATAGAAATTCTTCTACTGAACTAAAAATAACAAAGTTGTACCTAGTTTAGTCACTAATGTGTAGTTAATAATGGAGCCTAGATTGTTGATGATATTTTAAATAGAATAATATATTTGGATACGTATATGTATATATGTGTATGTGTATAATATAAATAAGAATAATAGTAATAATATAACTAGCTAAATGTGTTTTGTGTATATGTGCGTTTCTGTATTCTATTGGCATTGTCTCATATAGAGACATTTTGGCGTCTTTTCAACAATTTTTTTGACAATGTTATAGGTCATCGAGCTGTATAATATATCCAAACAAATATCCATATATCGTTTACATATGAATGGTAAATGTTTGGAATTTTGATTTATAACTCCAGTTATTGTCAATATTACACTGTTTATCCTCAACTAATTATTCTAAACGTAAAATAAATAAGTATTATTATGACTGATAGTGGATGATAAAATATAATGTATTCTAGATGGTTTCTTTTGTATCGTCAGTTTAAAAGCTATTATCATTCAACAATTTAAAGACTTGCAGATTAATTGTCATTGTTGAAATTCAACTAAAATCTACTTCAAAATGTCTAAATTTTTATTAATCGATGGTGAATATTGTTTCATAAATGGCAACAAAAAAGAAACGTTTTCGTGGTATATTAAAAGCGTACAAATTCGACTCTAACAACTTTTTTATCAGTTCGAAAGCAAACAAAAAAATAGTAAAATTAAGATTAAATCCTGTTTGAAACTCTCTGCTTTACGATAAATCAGAATTATTCATTTTTATATAGCAATCTAGACAAAAATTCATCTTCTGCCAGAACATTTTCATTCTAGTTTTATTACTGTTAGTAATATTTTCCCCATTTAGAATGTTTTTATTAAACTTGATGTAATTAATCATGAAAAATATCCTCATGCACAACAACAGCAGTAACCAACTCTAATAGAATAATTAAAATATAGAATTAATTAAAAGAAAATAAACCGTGAAGAGAATTAAATTTTAATTAATTACATACTATAAGATTGTGAAATTATTATTAATACAGTTCTAATTTTAAACAACATTCTTGATATTCCATTAGTTTGCTGTGGTTCTGTTGTTTTTTTGTCAGGAAAACAATAATAATAAAATCGAATCGACGAGGGTGTTAAAATAGAACAATAGAGTTGTTATTTTTTCCAACCTATTTCTGTCGTTATTTATTAAAGTTGACTTTGATATGTTAGAACGAAAAAGTTTCAAACATTTGTTGAAAGGACAGATTTACAATTATTTGTGCTTTACGAATATTTCCGGAAGAATATCTGAAATTCGTCCAAATATATGAATTGTTTCCAAATAAAAATCAACGATTTCTTATTTATCGTTATTATAATTTACCTGCTTTTCTTACGGAAATCTTCAACGAAATAGATTTGTTTACAATTATTTTGAATTTTATTCAAAAATTGTTTTATTGTTGTAAAACCGATAAAGTTTATTCGTGATAAACATCAACATTAAAATGAAATCGTTTCGAAATAAAAGGAAAAAACGATGGAAGAAAAACAAGAAAAGTATTTCCGTTGCACGTTACCAGCTTTTTTCCAATTTTATTTCTTTAGTTGTAAAACTTTATAGAAGAAATAGAGATTGATGTGTTGTCCATCGATCATTTAGGAAACTTTTAAGTGACCTGAAAATTTTAGTCACCTTCACGGAGTTTTCACTGCTTGTTGATTGCTTATAAATATCTGTTGATCGGGCTGAAATTGCATCTAAATTGGTGGGAAATTTATAAAAAATAAACAGCACTTTCTACTTTCACTTACCCGATTTACAGGAGTTAACAGGTATTTATGTAACTCATATTTTGCGACTTTTAGAGATAGTCTCTAGCCATTAGACGACTGAAATAGGATACTTGCGCGACGCT
Organism: Mylabris variabilis; assembly: GCA_037464815.1. Lineage (NCBI taxonomy): Eukaryota > Metazoa > Arthropoda > Insecta > Coleoptera > Meloidae > Mylabris > Mylabris variabilis. Next base: position 9,926 of record JAZBGW010001968.1, on the reverse strand, counting down.
TTTATTTGTCTGTTTCACTTAAAATTCCACACAAATAAAACGAATTGTCTTTATGTAATCGTATATTCTATAGTAATGAAGGAATACATCTGTTGCCAGTGAGAGTAAAACAATCAATAAGTCCAGAGCTGAATATGCATCAATCGATTAAAGTGGAGTGCCTGAAAGTGGTTACAATTTCTAGCATGAATCCGAGCTTCATTTTTAAGAATCTACTTCAAATACAGCATACAAACAAAAAATTTGAATTTCCATTAGACTTTCGATGATTCGTGAAAGAAACATCAGAATAAAACGGATTCTCTACATTATTTTCAATTTCCGTGATGAAAATTTAAGATGATTTTAAAAGAAACGGTCGTATGTTTACAGGAACTTGTCTAAATGACAGTAGTATGATTCGTTATTACCATAAAAGGAGATCCATATTAATAATACAAAATTCTGTAAGCTATACACGTCCACTTTTAAAAATAATAATAATAATAATAAAATGATTAAATTGTCGACAGTATTTTTATGAAACATTTTATATTGCGCACCGGTTTTTTATTATTTTTTATTTTTTGTGAAGATGTAATAGTTGGACACGTGCCAGAGATTTAAAACTCTCGTCCACATGAAATTTATTTTTCGCTTATATTTTTTTTTGTATGTTATTACGATTATATCAAATAAACTCATAGGATTCCATAAATTCCAGGTTACAATTGGACAAATAGTAGCCATAAATTAGGACTAGTTCCAGTATTTGATGAGATCACCGATAGGAATATTAAAGCTACAGAAGGTCAGACTTTATTGCTACCTTGCAGTGTTACAAATCTTGGTGATAGAGTAGTAAGTTTTTCATTCACTATACGTATAAATTTACAAACTTTAGTTTAATTTCTGATAGATAAAAACTTGATGAAAATGATGATATTTGTTTTCTACATTAACGTAAAAGTTTCAAGAAAACATGATTACAATTTTTCGGAAACTTTGAAATTTTTTTGAAAGAATAAATTATTGGGGAGGCATCGATATTGGATTGAAATTTCCGTCAGCTTTCTTATAATTGACAAAATTGATCTTTCAAAGATGTTATTTATTTCAAATTATTTTGCGACTGTATTATATCATCGAATCAAGTCCTTTTAAATTTGCTACCGTCAAGAGAAAAAGAGGCTTGTGACTTTCACACGGCGGCATGCTTGTCAAATTTGAAGTCTCTAAAATTGAATGTCAACGCTTATAAAAGATTAAATTAGAAAAAAAAATGAAAATGATCAAATTCAACTTTGTTGAAAGGGAATCGATACAAAATCGTATTTGAACAGTAGTTGTAGTAGTTGTTACATCTACAATCATTAGATTTCAATTAACTTATAATTAAAAATTCAGTGAGTTTCCATTATACTTTGTTAGCGCAAATTTATGGCAGCTACTCAGAAATTTAATTATAAAACGTTGAGTGTTGCCGTGTGAAATCGTATAGAACAGCTGACCAAGTCTGAGCGCAGAGAAATACGACAAAAAGCCTCGTTTTTTATTTCTATTCACCAGAGATAAAAATCCTACACATACATTGTCTATTAAAAAACGAGGATTATCAGTAGGGAATTATTAATAAGTACTTGTTACAGGTTTCATGGATTAGAAGTAGAGATTTACACATACTGACATCTGGTCGATTCTCATTTTCCAGTGATAACAGATTTGAACCAGTAGCATCACTAGATAACGATTTCTGGGGATTGAGGATACGTGGTGTGAAAATTACAGATAATGGCCAATATGAATGTCAAGTTAATACCGATCCTAAAATGAGTCTAGCAATTAATCTCACAGGTTTGCTGATGTTTGCTGAAAATACAGGATGATTGACGATATAGTATCCGATTAAAAAATTTATAGAGCTATTATTTTGGTAGAAATTAAACTGTATTCCATTAAATGTCATCGATTTTAATTAATTCTCAATTGATTTGCTTGAAATTGACATCTGTCTTTGATAATTGTTGAACTTGACATATTAATTGGTGATTTTGATTCGAATTTTATGTTGTAGCGGTCGTGAATCACCCTGTATACTTTTAAATAAAATTAACTCACACTAGATAGATAAAAACTGTTTGTTATTTCTGCTACAAAAATCAACTCAATATAACTCGTTTATTGTGTGACGTTAAAGAAAAAGTCCAGAAGGGATGTGACCTGATTCTCACCTCTGTTCTGTTAAACCATCACCCTTAGCGTTTCAAGTAACGTCACAAACATATATAAAAAAAACATGATTTTTATGTCGGTCACATCTCGGCTGTGTTGTCCTGGATCAATGCTTGAAAACCGTTCCGTAATTCCAAAATACATTACATAAACAAGACATGACTGTATAATCTAAGTTTGTAACTTTTTGTTTGTTGTTGATATTTTTGATAATTAACATTTTATATAAAATTGTCTGTTACAGTTTCAGGTGTTTCTCCTGTAGCCGATCAGAATACTAACTCTAAATGGATTGGGAAAGCTTTAATAAAAGGACCAAGTAAAGTTTACGTTAAAGATGGGTCCCCTGTGGCTTTCACATGTGAAATATCGCCCCTATCACTGGCATCTCTACAATCTCCAGTCATCATGACCAACAAACCACGAGTGCGATGGTTGCACGACAACAAAGAACTGTTCTTTGAAGTTAGTCCTCTTTCTATTTAATCAAAACGACCAAGATACTTTTATTTGAAATAATTAGTATCACACTTTTTTCTCTGTTAACAGAATAAAGACACACGCATCACTATGGACAGCCACTTCAATGCAATTGAATCGAAAGTGAGCAGTATATTGAGAATCGCTTCCGTTACGTGGACAGACAGTGGTCAATACAGTTGTCTGCAAATGTCCGTCCAACCTGACCATATCTGGTTAATTATTGTTGAAGGTGAGCTGTAATTTTCCTCATTAAACCAATTCGTAGAAATTGTTCCCTTAACAGCAATAGGAAAATAATCCACTTCAGCCTATTAATCAGAGCAATACCCTTTGGCAGATAATTGAAAGCCTACATTGTTATACACCTTTCTCTTAATGAAATTGTTTCCTTTACAAGTACAACACAACGTGCCTCCAGATTAGGAAACGTGTGAATGTAATGTAAATGTTGATTGTGATGAATTTCCATCATCATTAGTTACAAACATATTGCCAACTTAAACAATAATAGTTTAGAAATGCTTGTTGAATTGAAGGAGAACTTCCAATTAAATAGAAAATCGAGTCGATAAGAAATGTGCATCTTAAAAACAATTATTTATTCTATTCGACGAGATATTCTTATTGACAATTGTACAATTGGAAAGTCAATTGTTATCGATTGTTTGTTACAGGAGAGCACACAGAGGCAATGCAACGTGACTTCCCAACATCGTCCAAAGGACATCAAAAGACACTTCACTGTATTCCATTATTAATCATCTTTACAATTCTATTTATAATGTATCGAATTTTGTAAATTTACACACAAAATATAAAACTTTTTACATCACCGGCATCTAACTAGACCCACCCCCCATTAACGTTGCTTCATTTATGATTTATACTTTCCAAAATCTTTGAGAGGTTATTGTGTTGTTGTTGTGTTGCGGCAACATTACTATCTTATACCATTCACTTCATCCCTATGGAAGCTTAATACAATCTTCCCCATTGATTATCTTTACAAAATCTCGCGTAACGTATTTCATACACTCTCATTCTTCTTGTAAGTTTAATCTACAAAGTCGCGTCCCTATTGTAATTTAGAATTGATCCGTTGTTAATTCTGTGCTGGCGAAGGAGACGATGCAATTTACCATATTGATTCGCCCTAATTTTTCTATTCGGCTATATCGTTACGTTCCATTATACTGCATCTACCTTTTTCTCGTTTCGTTTAAAAAAAGACCTTAATTACATTCCATTGTTGGGAAGATGACAATGTTAAAAATTAAAGTGGGGAAAAAATGGAATTGTTTCGGAATTCAAGTCGAATATGCTAAACTTTCACCAATCGGGCCAATTATTTACAATTGTCATCGTTGCGAGTCGAGCTACAATTATCTAAATAAACTAGACAATTAGTAACGTTTAGATTTTCTATGATAATACACAATATACAATTGTAGGAGGATCCAATTGTTTAACTTAGTTTCTAGTTAGACATCTTGTCTATCTCCGTTCAATTTGGAGATTGTCATTTATTGAGTTTGACACAGTTCTGTTCCCGAATGACTGAAATTAATTGGTAAAGCACTGTTGCAAAATGTTTGATATATGTGTATGTTTATCCTTGAAAATTAATAATATTGTACAAGATTAGCTAAGCGTTAACACTGTTAATAATTACTGCTTTAACATTGTATTTTATCTTGATTATAACAAACTAAATAATATTGACACAATGCTTGTTGTTTTGTCATAATAAACTCTGTACATGAGATGAGTTTATTTAAATTTTTGTCTATTTTTGAATGAACACCTCAAGGTTTGTCAACAATAGAAGAAGAGTTATTTTGTAACGTAAACAGGCGAGTAAAATTACATTGTTTTGAAGTCAGTAGGTTAAATTAAAGGAAGTTATGTGTGTCGAACGTAACTATCTTCTTACAACCACACCAGTCACAGCAAACCTTCAACTAGAAAACATTAAAAATAACGATCCCATAACTTTCTGACCGCCTCAATAACACCAGGGGTGGCTTCGTCAAAAAGCATCAAAAATTTTCGGACAGTTAAAAAACTAAGCAAGAAACAATTCAATTAGATCACAGAAAGGTTTACCGCTCACTGTAACTATTGCAAAAAAATCAACTTTATTTATCATGTCTTTATGGGGCTTTAAAGAAATAAAAAATTCTCCAATTAATTTACCTTTTTGATTTGCTGAAGTATTCAGAATTGAGAATAGAACGAATCGGGAGAACTGGGAATAATAAACCAAATCGAAAGACTAATTGAGAGATTTACAGAGTCGTCTAATAGGATGAATACGGATAAAATTAGCTTTTTTTAACTTTGTAATGAAACATTTCGGGCAAGTTTTCTCATTGCAACAAAACAAAATTAAAATCGTGGATAATAAAATTTCGTTAATGAGTGTTTTATAAATATTTGATATTGTCAGTAAATGTCATGAAAAGCACCTGAAAAAAATAACCTATAAAATAAAGCACAGAACAAATTGAGAGTGTTTAGTACGGCAATATTCGAGCGGGCGCATCCACCAAAATTGTCATTCTACAGATTTTAAATTGCGTTATAAAAATTAATCTATTCTTTTTGTATTGTAGCATGTTTCGTGAATTTTTTATTAATAAGCACATTTACTCTTTATACAGGACCCTTCTGTTTAAAAATTTCACAATCACGTGATTCTACAATATGTGTATAGAGGGATGAAAAGGGTTTCCGGAAATTGCAGTGCAACCCAAGAATAAATAGAACCGTAAATTTCCACCTTCAATGATTTTATTTTTCAAATTTTTTCAGTACTTTAACTGCGGTTTTCGGTAAAAAATCGGTCAACGACTTTAACGTAGGTAAATATCTTGGACTTAATTGAAAAATATTGCACATACCGAGTGATTAAAAAGTTCTTATGACAATTCCGATTATTTGGCGATTCGAAAAATGCTTCAAGAATTGGTAGGAGGGTCCCTTCAGATTATTTTAGCAAAGTTAGAACTTTGCAGATCATTTGGAAGCTAGCCAAAAAACGCTCGTTTAAATCTTCAAAGCCGAAATAAACACGCAAAACGGCTCGAGGTTCCTACTAATGTTGATTTTTTTATTTTTCACCATTTTCTTCTCGAACAGCGCGAGAATGAATAGAAGGGTCTCCGACTCATTCTGAGTGTTTAGCGGATTTTTGAAAATCTCCGCCTTGTCCAAGACGGGCGTTTTTGACCAACCTCCAACTGAGCTACACAGTTTTAATTTTACTCAAATGATCTCCTACAAATTTTTGAAATATCTTATGGATCGCCAAATAATGGGAGCTGCTACAAGAACTTTTCGCCTTATGTGAATCACCGGATATTAGAATACAGGATATAGACTCATTAAAACGAAATACAATTTCACATTCAATCAAGTAATCTAATGCACATAGTTTTCGAAATCTATTAAAATCTGTAAAATAACGATTCTTGGTAATTTTCATGAATAAAAGATGTCATATTCAAGTATTGCATTACCCGCATTGTACAGAATAATAAATCATTAATATGAATGTTCATATAATATCTACATGCAACATTTTATATAGGAAAGAATCACAAGTATTTCATGACATTTGAATCGTTACACTTGTTACAATAACAATGGACAAAAATAAAGAATCAACAAGAAAAATTATATTATTGCTTGTTCCGAAAAAGAAACCTATACAATTAATGAGCAAGAGAATAAAGAATCATTTAATTTTTAGTTTTTCAACAGCATCCATGCACGGATTATCCCATATTGTCCGTAAGAAACGTTTGACTTTTGAAAGGTTATTTTTAAATACGACAAAAGTTTCGTAATATTAATTTTTGTAATTGATAGGCTATTCTGGCTAGCGGTAGTAATCAGTGCTTGGGTGGCTATAATCATGCAAGCTTCAGATATATGGAATCGTTATCAAACTAGTCCGGTTGTTACTGTTCTAGAAAAGGATTTTAATGATTGGAAAATTTTAATACCGGCTGTAACAATTTGTCAAAAAGGAAAAACGGGAACTGCCCTGTCGTATACGGAACAATTAATAAAGTAATATTATCGGACTTTTGTACGTGTTTATTCAATAATTGCTATTAAAATTTGCAGAAAAGGTATAATATCGACAGGTGCTCTTAATAATGTAACAGAAGATGAGCTAAATGAATATTATGAAGATTTATTATTTACAACCTATAGGGATTATAGTGAGTTTGAAAAGTATGTCAATGGTACAGCCAGAGATTTTCTACCTTCCGATAAATATTTGTTGGCTGCAATTACAATAATACCATCAGTAGCAAACGAAAAAACGCCATCATATAATAATACTTACAATTTTGTAGCAACAGATCTCGGCCTTTGCAGTGTTTACAATTCATTAATAGCTCCCTATTTTGATCTCAAGTAATTATCAAGCAAATATTTTAAATGCCGACAGGGTAACTACAAATAGTTGTGTAGAAATTGCATCTTCTATACCGACTTGGAATTTCAGTTGTGATATGTCACAATACCCTTGTCGACTCTAATAATATTTTAACCGATTTGTATTCTTATTATTTCAGCGAAACAACTTCGTCAAAAAATAAATCTGATTATCGTCCCTCATATCGAACATTCTCTAAACAAACAGGCAACATAAACATTAAAGACATTGTAGCAAAATTCAATGTAATCTCATTTTCTATTCTGGTCAATTTGAGGGGATATTTAAAAAAATTGTTTTTAGGTATATACTCATTCACCTAATGAAATTCCTTCGGTAGGAACACATCATATAGCGCGTATGAAAAATCACTCGATTTTAGCCACACTTGATGTAACAATACAAGATATAGTCAGTGATGAGAGTATAAAAAGTCTAACGCCTAAACAGAGAAAATGCCGATTTCCGTTCGACATTGATCCGATGACAGATTCAAGAATTTATAGTTACAATCTTTGTATGATGAGGTGTCGGAAACGATTAGCATTGAAACTTTGCAAGTGTACCCCGTATTATTATTACCCTTTAAAAAATGAACCTGTCTGTAATATGTCTCAAATGTACTGTTTGTATGAAAAGGAAGGTATATATTTTTTTTAAATCATCAATTCAATTAATGAATTCTAATTTTACGCAGTAGTGAAATCGAAAGGTTGCCATTGTCTACCAAATTGTGATTCTCTAATGGTAGATTCACGTTACATTGACATTAATCATGCATGGTTTTTATTGTCACAAGTTCGTATTGAATTTAACACATTCGCTGATGTTCGATATAAACGATTGTTGATTTTTTCACAAACCGACGCTATTGGTATTGAAATTGTGAAATTTTATATAGAAAGAATTATTATTTCTATTGTTTCAGTCCAAATTGGTAGTCTGTTGGGCTTATTTTTAGGTTGCAGCTTCCTAAGTATTGTTGAAATCTTCTACTTTTCGATTATACGTTTCTTATGGGCGACCATTGGTAACAGGCCAATAAAACCAAATACATAAGATTCAGTCAAAAAAATTCTATAATTGTGTGTCTATTTGAAGCTCTTAAGTTTTGCTTCAAGTCAATAACTCTACCTTGAGCGTGTGTTAAAAGTTCACTCTTGCATTCACTCCTCACATTTTATGTAATCACGCTAATTTTAAAAATATAAATGCTTATTGTTTGTGAAAGTGTTTGATTTATTAGCTTGTACTTAATGTCATTAAGCCTTTTATTGTGGACACCTTCCAATGGAGATTTGGATATTGTCAAGTTTTCCAGTGCTGCGCGGATATGAAGGGGTTGAAAATTTGGCCAAGATTTTCAAAAAAATTGCAATCAAGCAAAATATTGTTAGTTTATAATAAAGTTTGTGGTTTTATATTCAAAAAATAGGTCAATTAGACTTCTAGAGCTCAATGCCATGGAAATCCGAGATGTTTTATACTGCTTAATTATCAAGTCTCAACGATAATATTATGGTAGGTTAGTATTTATCGAGTTACCACCAAACAATGGTTCAAAAATTCACCAATTCACTCAACTTTTTGTTTTTTAACTTTCGGCTACAAAAATTTTCAAAATTCGGGAAGTTATTGGTTATACCCTGATTTTCGAAAATTGAATTTTCAGTAGATCCTGGGGTCCTAGGAAATTATTCTGACTATTTTTACGATGGTGTCTGTATTGCTGTATGTATGTATGTGTGTGTGTGTGAGTACGTAAACATCTCATAGCTTTTGAACGGCTTGACAGATTCAAACGCGATTTGCGGCATTCAAAAGAATTCTAACATACTTAGATCTCAGGTGAATTTGAACCGATTCGGTTTGATAGATTTCGAGAAATTCAAAAAAAACGAAAAAAACAATTGTCGAAGTCATGCTTTTTCAAAATAACTCTTGAACTACTCTACGGATCAATTCCATAATCTAACCAGCTCTTAACCTTAAAAAATGATGTCGAATTCCGTTTGAATGATCAAAATCGGTTGATTCGTTCACGAGTTATCGTTGTCGAAAATTTTCAAAAAAAATTTTTTCAACAAAACTGAAAAAAATCTTTAACCAATCAAATTTGTACACCCGACAATAATTTTGAAGCTTTAAAAACTGCGTCAAATGCTGCAAAGCTCGTTAAAATCCATTGATTCATTCGCGAGATATCGTTGTCGAAGGATTTCGAAAAAAATTTAAAAAATGAACTAAAAATCTCAAACTTAGCGGGAAGTTTCAGGTATGGCCTGTAGGGTCAACCCCATTCCAGATTTTTTTCATCAAAATACCTTTATTGTCTATTCTGTGTAAGAATAGTGAGACTTGAGTATTGTCAGGCATTTCAATTACACCCTGTACCTATATTGTTCATTTTCATTTGCGGATTCAATCATGTATTTTCAAAATGATTTTCACATTAACGGCATTATTGCAGCTTCCAAAACTGATTATTACAATAAAGAAATAAATATCTGTCACTAAAATATTCAATTATACAGGGCCTTTCATGTAAATGCGGTCGTAGTAATAATCTCGCTATAACTTTTTCATTTATTAATAGAATAAAATAATTGTTATAAGAACTTGAAGGGAACACCTAGAGTATCTATTGGGGGTAAATACGAATCTCTACAATTTTTGTAATTAGGAGAAATTGACGTCAACTTTTGGAAATTATGCAATATTGAATTAAAAATTACTACCAGAGAGAATTAGATAAACGAGAGGGTACAGTTAAATGGGG
>JAZBGW010001967.1:0-13158 GCA_037464815.1 Mylabris variabilis | reverse complement strand
AGGCCGAGTCTGGGTTGCCCAGTACTGAACCAGTCATGGGAAAACATTGAAATGCCGAGGCTGGGCGACCCAATACTGAACCAATCTTGGGCAAACATTGACAAGCCGAAGCTAGGCGACCCAGTACTGAACTAAGCTTGAATAAACATCGAAAAGCCGAGGCTGGATTGCCCAGTACAGGACCAAGCTTGGCCCCGTCGTTCAAGCCTGGAAGCTGCTATATGGGAATTACCGGTTAGACGAATGTACAAATTTTCTAAATTTGATCAATCACGCTCTTCGACACTCGACATTTTGTTAGTTTTATCAAAATTCATGAATATACTATCAAAATTGAAACAAGTTTTAAGCTTAAAAAAAATCGTATTCCATCTACAAAATCGATGTGTCTTGGCGCCATCTAGGAACATACCGGCGGATTTATTTTAAATGGATTTTGATTAATTTATTTATTTATTAACTAAAAGGTAACATTAAATCACATATACGTGTCTTTAATTAAAACTAATTGACCTAAATTTCGATGTATCAATTTTTTAATAATTGTTTAGCTAAATCGTCAGTTTTCGGTGTAAGCGGTGTATTTCAGCATGTATTCAGATACTGAAATGTAAATACCAACTGCAATGCCGATAATAGCAGCCAGGACCATATTTTTATTGAATATAATACAAGTTGCTATACAGAGTCCTAGATAAGTTAAATATCTTGTTAGAAAAACACGCTCCGAGACCGTCTCAAGTTCGGTTTATAAATACGGGCATAAAAGAGATCTAATGCCCGTATTTATAAACCAACCTCAGACTCGGTCTCAAGTCTGAATCTCAAGCAAGACTTCTGGTTTATAGGTCTTACTTCGGGAATTCTCGGTGGAAGTCAGGATTGAGCATATGAAGGGTTGAGAACTTGGCGAATTCTAGTTACTTTTGTCAGTGTCACGTTTTTCTTTTGGCGCGCATGCATGCATTCTGTTAAAGGCAAGTACGAGTCAAGGCAGCTACAACAGTCTTGAGCTCAAGTATCATTGTGTTTGCCTTGGTTACACAAACAGGGCACGAACTCACACTAAAGCTTCAAGACCGTCTCAAGTTCGGTTTATAAATACGGGCATTAGAGTAGATTTGTAAGGTTAAGAGAAAAATAAGATAATTATAAATAAAATTGTTTTATTAAAAAAAGATTTATTTAAACTTTAGTTTTTGGAAGGCGATCTCCCGCGTGTTGCAACCATAGTTTGATTACTGATTGCACCTTATCCACAGTGCAATTTTTCCACTGGTTCATCATGGTTGCTAATAAAAAAAACCTAAAAAATGTGTATTACCTACTACTTAATTAAAAAAAAATTATAAGATCAGATATGATATTGAAGGCAATCAGAAAAATAAATAGGCATATTGTTTTTTAGAAATCAAAAACAAAGAAAAAACTATTATTACTATAAAAAATAACAGTTTACGAAAATTTAGAAATTTAAAATGCAAAACAATAAGTACTAATCAGTAAATCCATCATTTTCATATCTTTGGCCATAATCGTTTTCCTCTGGCCTGTCCAGGACATGTTGTAGGCCAGTTTGTCAGTTAATGTGAATGAAAGCGCATTTCAAATATGCTTTTCCACAGTTGCACCTCCCGTTTTTTAATTTCCATAACCTATACAAAAAATGACAAAAATAAATAAAAGTGATCCAAAATAATTATTTTCAAAAGACTTATTTGTGGTAGACGAAGAAAATACTTACAAATTGTTTGGAGGCCATCTCATTATTTCTAATCAAATTTTCAAATTCTACTAATTCCCCCTCCGATCTAATTGGTAAATTAGAAAGTAGACTTGAATTGGCATTAATAGTTGGTGCACCAATATCGAAACTTTTTTGCTTCTCTTTCAGCATGATATACATTGCACCGATCATTTTTTTAATATCATCTAACTCAGCCCGACATCCACCTATAAAAGATGAGTGTTACTGGTGTAACTATTAATTAACATATAATAATCTTTCAGTAAGTATACTTACGGCAACATAAATTTCCATGGTCAACGTTCGTTGCCTCTTTTGTGGTAGTAGTAGATGGTTTTTTTGTTGGTATCTCTGCCAAATAGCAATTTTATCAGAAACATGTTTTAAAACAAAAATTAAAATAACACTTACGAGTTTCCATGACACTTATTATCACTGGTTGACATGTTTGGGGCGTTTCAGGCAGAGCATTTTCTATAAATTCAAATGAATCATTATTACTTACATTTTCATTATTGTTCATTTATACGGTACTAATTTACCTTCATTGTCCTGCAAAAAAAAGTCTTCCAAGTAAACGGTGGCTTCGATAGCAAGATTATTTGGTTTTGTGTAATTCGTAGGAGGTTTTTTTACATTTTTGCATGCACTACGATCATCTTCATCGCCTGGAAAATAAATGAAAGTAAAAAAAGAAAATTTATAAATAATTTGAGTAATATGAATATAAGAAAATACATAGAAATAAATCAGGTTCTTGATTATCTCACCTTCATCTGACGAACCGTAACGCGAAGGCTTTCTGATCATCTGTTTCGCAGTAATTCCTACATTTTTACTGCCGACAATTGCCTCCAGACCTTCATCATTTGTCAAGACACGGAGTGCCTCAATTTCAGCTTCTCGAGCATCATTATATTTAAGTGGAAAATATTAAATAATACTTGAAGAAGCAGTCATTCTTACAACATTAAAAATTACCAAATGGTCCAACGTATCTATTGCAATTAAATACATGCCAATTAGTTTGTGGTGTTGCTTTTTTGATGCTTTCAATTGCGGGTTTCTTCGATTTATCTGGCCATCTGAACGTCTTTGTTTCTTCACATAAACCATGAATCTCCGATTATTGCAGACCACTGCTCCCAAAAAACAATAAAATATATCTCTACAAAAACAAAAAATAAGAAAATTGCCATCAACTAGACAAAATTTGCACATGAAAACGAGAATTCTCGTTTAAAAGAATTAATTAAGAAAAAATTCTATAAATCTTACAACAAGACGAAATTCGAGGGACATTTCTTGGAATTTACGATAGTGTTGGAGACCAATCCTCCTTATATTATTTCTAATTATTATAAAAAATCATTGTTATAGGACATTTAAATTTTTGTATTAATCATTTTAATTAAGTATTGATTTTTGTTAATTTCATTTAGTTTAGCGTTATGACTCATTAATTGATTATTAATTGTTCAGGTATGTATATGAACAATTAATAATAATCAATATGTAAAGATCATAAGCTAGTCCAAGTTACAAAAACACACTAATAACAACATCAAGGGTTACAGATCACCCCACCTCCCTGTTTATTTAAGAAAAAGATATAAATACTGTTATAACGAAAGACCACAGTAAAAGTTAGTCAGTAAGAATTAATTAATCCGTTGGTCAGTCAGTTAGTTAGTCAGAGTCCGAAGAAAATCAGTGGTTATTATTAATAATCATCATAATTTTAATAAAGTTAACAGTACGAGTTGAGTTATTTTTCTTGGAGTTTTTCTGAACCACAACAATTATCGTTTAAAATACAATTTTTTATTTTAGTTAAATGTGTGTTTTGTGGAAACTCGGAGGATGAACGTATTCCACTACATTTTTTCCCCAAAAATCCAGCAAAGTAAGTAAGCTTTTGCGATTCTACTACTATTAAGTATCAGTAATAGTATAGTATATCTACAGTTTCTCTCATAACTTTTCTATAAATTCTAATTTTATTTTATTAAATGTATAAGTACATTAAGTACTCATCAATATTTTCTTGATTACTGAAATATCGGTTTACAGGTACTTGTATTTTAAGCATGCACTTTTTTTAAAGATTATTTGTGGAAATTAGAGATATACATAAGTATAAATTTTATAGTTTTCTTCTAGTAATAAAACCTGTACAATTTTATTTAAAACGATTTTATAGCACCATACAGCAATTATAAGACTACATTAAGCTTTATGAATGTATATACTAATAGATAAGTGAAGCACCCTACTAATATGAACCACTTTTTAGGTTTTTAAAGTGGATTTCAGCCCTTGATATGGAGAATAAGGACATCGAATTCTGTCGTTATAAACGTCTTTGCGGTCGCCATTTTTCCAAAGAATCCTACACCTATCCTGAAAGTCGCAGGTTAAATACAAATGCGATTCCTCTCCCTCTTTCTCTATTTTCCTTCGAAATTTCCACAGCTCTTCCTGAAGATCCAGATGCACCTGTTGCATCCACATCTTCAGGGTGATTGATCCTTCCTGTAATTCTCAAACTATCCTGCGGGGTCCATCTTAATTTTTGAAAAGATCGTTTGTTTCTCAGTGCATGAATGGCAGTTTATCGAAAGAGAAACAGCTTATTCATGTACTGAAAAATAAACGGCGGCATATAAACAGCCTCAAGAAAAAGTGTAAAGAGTATAAGCGCAAAATCGCCGATCTTTTGAGAGGTGATGGGGAAACATTAGTAAAGAACATGCTTAAAAATATCCCTGCACCCACTGTTGCCCTTATACTCACACAACTTAGGGCTGCTAAACGTGTTTCCAAAGATAGAAGATGGACTTTGCAAGAAAAACTCCTTTCCCTTAATTTCCACCAAAGAAGCCCTAAATGCTACTTTTTGCTCAGAAGATTCCTTGACCTTTTATCACCAAGCATACTTTACCGTCTTCTGAGCAAAGTTCCTTTTAACACTGGGATAAACCAGCATTTATTCCAGCACCTTGCGCGCTGCCTTGTGTTTGATGAAATGAGCATAAGAGAGCACATTCGCTACAATTCTTAGTTAGATGCCATCGAAGGTGTTGTAGATCTTGCAAATCAGGGTAGGAGGAGCGATATCGCTTCTCATGCCCTGGTTTTCATGGCCCAAGGTGTTGTGGGGAAGTGAAAGCAACCTCTTGCTTATTACTTCTTCCACGGGGATAATTGTTCGGGCGAGTTAGAGTTTATAATTCGCAAAGTTATTAGCTCGTTGCTTCATGTTGGTGTGCTTGTTGTTGCCACCATTTGCGACATGGGGACAACAAATGTTAGTGCTTTGTGGAATATTGGCTCCTCGGTATCCCGTCCTTATTTTGTCCACGAAGGTCGGCAAATGTTTACCATCTTCGATCCTCTCCACCTCCTTAAATGTATTCGAAACCTGCTCCTTGAATATCCTATCACTTTTCCATCCACACTTGATGGTCCTGAGGTACGGATGATAGCTCGTTGGACCCATATTAACAGCTTATACTAATTTGAGAAATCCAGGCAGCCAGGATTGAAGATAATATAATACTAGAGATATTATGTTATTATTCTGTTTAAACGGTACGTTTAAATTTAAATGCTAAAGCCTTTAAAACTATTTCCGTTTTATGAAGTATGTGTTGAAGTCTTTATAGATATAATCGAAGTATTTAGTTCGTTTTAACAATAACAGAAACTCTTTTTAATGATATTTACAGGTTCTTCGATAAATGCTTCCTCCTATGGTACTATACAAGTCTAAAAATCTATATGAAAACGGACCCGGTACAGTCTATTGTAACAACAGTTCTATTCGAAATACACTCAAAGAAATAGTATGGATTAATCCAACCATAATGAATGTTTAACTAACAATGTCGTTAATTTTGTTAAACTGAACCAAATTAATGGTGTTTTCAAACAAAAGGTGATTGTTAATACAACCAATGAAAAATTGTCTGGATAAAAAAAAAATTAACTGTATAATTAGTGCATTAGACTATAATTTTGTCGTTTAACCACCAGTTTTGTCAAATTTAAGAAAAAAATAATACATTTCATTACTAACAATTTTGCAGTTGTTATTATTACGCCGCATTGGTTTTCTGTACCATTATGGCTAGTAAAGAGTACAATCTTATTGTAGATTTAACCAGAACTTCTGTTTGCGTAAATACAACTTATTTAGTTGTTTATCCATTTGTATTTGTGATGTGTAGTGATAGTTTGCAGTTTGATTTCGTAAAGTTCTCAGAAAATATTGCACATTGCGTCGAAATTAGGTATTCAGAAAAAATGACGGATGATACCAGTTTCGATTACGCAGAATTAATGGTGAATTCGTTCAAAAGCCCTCAAGTCCATTTCTCGGCAGAGGGAAAATAGTAAGTTGTGGCTTGAATTAAATAACAGTTCCTGTAGTGATGAACAAAAAAAATGGGAGAGCACATTTAAATTAAGAAGGAAAGAAGTTTTAGATAAAAACAATAATACAACAAACATACTGGAATGCTGGCCTTTATATAAACATTCTGACGAATTTAATTTGGTAAAGAATAAATTATCCCAATAGTAAGAGAAAAATAAACATTTTATTTTGTAGATTGAACTGGACTTTGCTTCCTTACATAAGGAAAAATCTTATAATTGCCCCTGAGTAAATTGAGGGGCATTGCTGAAATATGGTATCGTGGTCTTTCGACCAAAATATTCCATTGGTCGACATGTTTAAACCTCAACGTGATTTGCACGCCGCACTCGAAGGAATGATGGCCTACAAGGCGACAAAGAATAAATCGCTTTGTTTACAAAAGGTTGGCATTAATTCACAAGCTAAAACTCCCGTTGAATGGGGAACATCAAGTGGTGAATTTAATTAGGGGGAGATCGACGATAAACAATTAAAAATTGCAATCGGAATGGCGGAGATACAGGGAACGCATGTGTTGGCAAATCATTTAAAAGCCATTGAAAGAACAAAAACATCGGTGTCGAGAAACACTCCTTCGGCGTTGTTACGCCTAATCGCGCTTGTCAGCAAAACCGAGCGGATGATAACGCTGTAAAAATGCGACAATCATATACAAGTACCGGGCTCGAATGTCATCGCTGCAAACAATGGGGTCATATTTCAAAATTTTGTCCCAATAAAACCCGATTAATTTCTAAGAATAAACCTAAGCAGCTCGCTCTCGAATATAAACAGGTGCGTTTTGTAAGTTCAGATAATACTAATCATAAGTTCATTAAAACCATTGCCATTAACGGCAAATATGAAAAATGTTTTATAGATTTGAGAAGCGAGTGTTAGCTTATTACGCAAAAGGCGGTACAGCGATTGGGATTAAAAACACAATCTCTCGGTTCCGATCTTACATTAACTACCATCAGTGAGTCACGTCTTAAACCAAAGAATAAGGTTATGGCTGAGGTAAATAACGATGGGATCCAAAAGTTGATTCAACTATTTGCCGCCGAAACCGTGTTTTAATATTTTCCAAATGACTGCCACTATTAATGCTGAAAAATTTAAATGCTTGCTTGATAGTGGGAGTGACTGTTCGTTCATCAAATAGTCTGCGATGATAAAAGCAAAAACATATTTGGGAAAATGCCAAATATATGCCACTAAAATGTTTCATGGGAAATATAGTCTCTCGAGTCGTGGAACCCCTGACACGAAGCCATACTCACGACAAGACCAGTACTAAGCATTTATAATTAGAATCTACCCAGAGAGCTCCACACTGACGCGAGATCGCTAGGCTTTGGAGCTATGTTGATTCACATAAAAAAAATGGGCAACATTCTGTAGTTGCTTATTGCAGTAAGCAAACTTCACCAGAACAACGCAAATTCCATTCATACGAATTAGAGACGTTAGCTGTAGTTTTAGCTTTACGACATTTTCGTAACTATTTACTGGGGTTGCAATTCAAAGTGGTGATGGACTGTAGTGCCCTAAAAACCATTTTCAGCAAAAAGGATTTGTTTCCACGCGTGGGTCGTTGGTGGCTAGAAGTCCAAAATTTTAACTTTGCAATCGAACATCGACCTGAAATCGAATAAGACGAAGTGGCGATAATCTGTTAAGTCCTGCAAGAAAATGTGAAAAGTGCTCAGACGAAACAGTACTTTGACAACTACCAACTGCATAAAGGGCTGGTTTACCGTAAATTGAAAAACAACGAAAAAGTTTGATTGGTACCCAGAAATCTACGATGGCAAATTTGTTGTTTAAACCACGACTAAATGGGCCATTTTGGGTTAGAAAAAACGCTGAATAAAATTAAGGATAACTATTGGTTCTCAAGAATGCGTTCTTTTGTGAAGAAATACGTCAACTCCTGTTTGAGTTGTTAATATTATAAACAACCATAGGGAAAAAACAAGCAATGCTTCACCCAATAACCAAAGTTCCAGTACCTTTCTACACGTTACATGTGGACCATGTAGGACCTTTCGTAACACGCCGACGTGGCAACAAATTCCTCTTAGTTATTAGTTGACGCTTTTACTAAATTTGTTATTATGGAACCTGTGAAGAACACAAAAGCGCGACGCATAACAAAGGTGTTGTTAAATATTATGTACTTGTTTGGTGCACCATTGATCGTGGTACAGCGTTCACGTCTCAAAGGTTTAAGGCGTTTCGTGAAACATATGGTTTCACACACATATTGAATGCCGTGGTGACACCTCGTGCCGATGGACAATGTGAAGGATATAATGGTACAATCGTTAATTCTTCAAGTGCCGCGTGTGCAGGGTGAGATTAGGATGATTGGGATATTAATGTAAAGTCGGTACAAAGTGGTCTTAATTGTACATATAACAAAGCTATCGGAGTGTCTCCATTAGAGGCGTTAGCAGGATATAAACCTCGTCATGTTGCTGAGTCTACCATTTTGAATGATATTCAAGACAATTTGAGTCGACTGGATTTGGTTGAATTGCAAGAAGCAATAACGGCACGAATAACCGAAGACCAGCAAAAACAGAAAGAACGATTCGACCTATCTCGTGCAAAAGCCATTCAATACAAAAAAGACGATTTGGTGATGGTAGCCAGTGCACCACCGAGTACACGAAGTAGTAGAAAACTGTTGCCTAAATTCAAGGGTCCATTTCGAGTCCGAACAATGCTGCCAAATGACCGCTATGAAGTCGAAGACTTGAGAGAAGAGCGCATGAGAGTCAGGACTGTTATGGCGGTCGATCGAATAAAATCCTGGGTAGTCTTAAAAGGTGAGACACTTAGGGTCGATTTCGCCAACGTCTGTTGAGTTTTGGCGGACAAATAAGACATGGAAGCGATCGGTATAATCGTAGCAAAGATTGTTTCTAATTGTTCGTCGGACTTAGCTGAGGTTGGTGAATTAGTAAAAGGTAGAAGGGATATAACATTAGTAAAACCATTATGAAATACCATTATATCGGTATGCACCTCATTGAGATGTTTTAGCTAACTATCACGTAATTATTTTCATGCGAATAAAACGTTTCTTCCACAAGTATAAAAAAGGAGGATCCATTCGGGTGTTGTTTTTAACACCATCTGTCATATTTACCAGATACCATATCATCAAACTTCCAGCAAATCCAGCACTTTAGCTCTTTCGAAGATTTTAAAAAATAGCTCGAATTGTTCCTCTATCAAAAATTCCACTTTTTACCAAACAAAAAAGTTGCAACCAACGGTGAACGGTTTGTACTATTCAAAATAACCATCTTTTCCAATTTTAGTTTACTCAATCTCCATGGAGCATGCTGATGATTCCACAAAAATTATAAAAAAAGGCGCTGAATATAAAGATTCCACGGTGGCTTTAGGATTCGATAAGTATCCAAATAAAGCCACCTTACTTGTTCGGCGTATGGAGAACGTGGTATGCATCATAGATATTAACCAACAGATGATTTGAGCGGCTTAAAAATTATGATTTCATTGTAAAGTACAAAGTACATCCAGGTCAACCAAAAAAGTTTGAACGCCAACAAAAACAACTCGAGGAAAGATTAAACATTGTTCAATGCAATGACCGATCGGGGATTGATAAAAATTTTAAGAAAAATCAAATGGGTGCCTTATAATTTAAACAAAATACATAACGCTGTAAGTCATCATCATTGACATGTGCATTGCCATGAGACTATGCGACAGTGGAAAATCATAATATTTTTTTGCTGGCGATGTAACGCGGGCAGAGTTTTACCAATATGTAATGGAAGACGGAAACAAAAAGGCAAATTTCATTAATCAAGAAATCAAACCTCCTTTTTTAAACCCTGCTATATCATTAGACGATTACGAAAGTCAGTGGCAAAAGCTAAATTTAATTAATTGGTCTGAACATTTTAATAATAATATCCCCAACAATATCTTAGAATTTTGGCGATCCTGCAGGAAGGCGTATTTTTGAAGAGTTGTCAAAAGTGATTTTAAAAATGCTTATAATGCCAGTAAGCAATGCAAATGTTGAACGAGTTTTCTCTGTTATGAATTTAACGAAAACCAAGAGTAGGAATAGTCTAAGCTCTAAAATGTTAGAGGCACTACTACGAATTAAAATTCATATGAAAATTTACGACACCTGTTGTGGCACTTTCGAACCTAAAGGTGAAATTATTGACAAATTTAATAATTTAATAATTTACAATAATAATGATAGTGGGAGAAATGAAGGAGAAGATACTGATATACAATTTGGCACAGCATTTGATTTAGTTAATTCTGATGAATTCTGAAAAATAATACTATGTTAAGTTCTTTCCAAGGTGATTTATATAATTTCGGTAGACCGGTTTCGGCTTACGCCATCATCAGTACCATGCTACAATGTTCTTAAATTTGTTTTTAGTTTACATGTGGAAAGATTTTCTAGTTTACATGTGGAAAGATTTCTCCTTTCCCAATACAATATTGAAACAAACCAAGGAATGGACAACATTGATATTCTATTTCATAATGATGAATGTTTAAACTTTGGAATGTTAGCTTTAGTTAAATTGTTGAATCATAGTTTGTTTAAAAGTATTTTTGTGCAATTTGTTTTCTTTTTTCTTTTAATAGATTTGCTTTTCCTATCGCGTTAGTTTCTCTTCTTTATACCTTCTTTAATGTTCCGGCGGTTCCTCCAATAAGACGAATGCAGCACCAGAGGCTCCCCTTTAACCTAGTCTAGGCATATAGGATTCCTAGATGCCTAGCCGTCAGTAGGTGATAGATATCAATATATTTGCCTTTGATTAAAAGTGTTTAATTTTAATGGTTGTAGGCGTTTATTTGTAAAATATTGGCCCCTTAAATTTAATTATGTATTCCAACTCTCGGCTGCCTTTGTGAAACAAGGGTGGTTGTCACCCCTAGTCCGGGGTGTGGGGACCGGTACTCGTAGGTAACCAATTATCGTGTGAGTAGAATCAGGCGAACAACATCATGGAATACGCACTTATTGAGACAATATCAGAAAACAGAAAAATTGATTATTAAAACAAATAATATATCAGACTATAATAAATACTCTGCACTAACAAAAAATAAGGTGTACCACTTAGACCATTCCGGAAAAGTTGTCAAATGCTTAATTTTAAAAATTGCATGTAAGAACTGCATATAAAATTATTGGTAAATTATTTTTCTTAATATATATTGTTTTAGATTAAGAAAAGGAATTAAAAATCCTGTAGGAAGAATACGTCGCCCAAAAGTAAATATTTCTTCGTTAGAATATCCTAAGAAGATTCCCCAATAGACGTAGCTAAACAAAAGAGAAAAGTAAGTGCTTAACTACTTACAATAAAAAAATATCTACTTCTTGACAAATATAATTCAACTCAATTTTTATCTTATTTTAATAGATCAGGACATGAAACTAAAACAAAAAAAACAAAGGTGTGATGAGATAATTAAAGCATATCAATCACAACGACAATGATGGTCATCATTTAGAAGAAAATAAAGAAATTGAGAACATACTTGATACAAATACAATACAAATCAAGAAGAATATAAGATGGCAATTAATTATGAGGTAAAAAAGAATTAAATTGCAACCAAAAAAAAAAAGAAATTATTGTCGGATAACGCGTTTCTTAATTTATTCATCAACTTTTTTTAGGAAATACAAAGTGGCCCAGAGCAAAAGATAAGTGAGCTGTCAAATGAAATAGAAATATTAAAAGAGTAATTAAAACAACAGCAACGACAACTATAACAACAACCACAACAGCAGCAATTGCAACAGCAACCACAACTGCAGCGGCAACAATAACAAGAACAACCGTATCCTCAAAACATAGACTTTCATTTGCACAATGAGACTGTGCACGTTATACGTTACTATGGACAGGGCTCCACAAGATATAGTGCCGGCCCTGGATATAAGAGGTCTTTATTATTAACATGTAAATAAAGATGATTTTTATAGCAATTGCCCGGGTCGAAAAAGTTTGCCAGTCCGCCACTGTTTGTTTCGCGGCTTATATAATTATTTATTTTTGATTATACCTTCAAGATTTTAATGAACTCTATGAAAACTTTAAAGTCTTACCTTGAATTGTTTGGTGTGTACATTTCTGTTCTTATGATGGGGATGTGAGTAATTCCAAATAATGAACAAAACTATTAACAAAATTTGAATTCTCCTATAAAAAAAATCGTTAAGATTATAAGACAAATTTTATAAGTAAATTACCTTTTCTAATGTTTGTTCTACTTGCTCTAACAAATCTTTTTGTTGTAGCCTATCAATAATAGCGGCACGCGAATCTGTCGACAATAATAAAAACATTTATTTTAATATTAAAAACTAATCTAAATATTAACTTACAAAGTTCGTCGAATAATCTAAAAATTTCAATGTTACTCAAACCGGCACACTATTCTTTAAATTTCGCAGCTAAATTATTGAATCCTTTAAAAAAGCTTGTTACATCTTCCGGTAATTTAACAACGTTTTACAATTATACAAAATTAATAATTTTTGATTAAATTCTAACAAATAATTTATAAACACCATAAAAATGTAAAACAACAGCATCAAACTTGTAGTGTTTACATACGCAATCCAATGTTTCAGTGCTTTCACAGATATTAATTGAACGGTCAATGTTTCAGAGACTTCTTCAGTAATATTTGAACCGGTGAACCTTCTATTATCATCGTCCAATTGCGCGTCGATTTTTGACGCTGTAAACATATCTTCTACAATTACAAATTTGCTATTGCAATAATTGAAATAGTTTACAAAAGAAATAGAATCAAACCTTGCTCACATTCAGGACTTTTCCTATCTTCTGTTTATTTGCCGTTTGTGAACCGCTAGCACTTACATTCTCCTAAAGACTTAAAAGACAAATTAAAATGGATAGAAAATTCTATTTAAAATTACCTCGTT
>JAZBGW010001966.1:1560-13161 GCA_037464815.1 Mylabris variabilis | reverse complement strand
ATTAAAAATACAATAAAAAATATACCATTCCATTTAAAATAAAAGAGTGGGGTGTACTACCCCAAATAACGGAGGTTGCTGGAACAATGAAAATATTTTCCAAAGGTACTTCAGACAGCAAGATGGCTATATACCAAATTTCATCAACTTCGACCAATTATATCTTCTTATACTTTTAATGTACCATCACGAGGACACATCGTGTATATCATGACTGCAACATTTTAATAACTTTAATACATTTAAATTAGATTTATTAAATTATTATTCTTAATAAATTTAATCTATACATGTAGTCTAATTAATATATTTTTTTTATAATAAGCTACTTTTAATTGAGAAATATATGAAACACTTTGAAAATAACAGCAGTCTGGTTTACTTTTCTAATACATTATGTCTCCTACTAGTAGTAATTTGGGTTGCCTACTAATGTTTGCCTCAGAATTTCGAGTCAAGGAGCTATCCATATCTCTATACTAGATCTATGGGTACACCCGGTATATGTTCAAAAAATTAGATACTTTCGTTATAAATCATCAATTCTTTATACATTTTGCTAACAATTAAGCTGTGAAGAAAACAATTTAGAAATTTTTAATCTATAATAGAGCTAAATTATTGACTTTTAGTCTAGGTTTTAAGAAGTAAATAAGGCACTGACTTATAGCGAATTTTTCCAGTAAACTGTAAAAAAATCTGTTTCGATACATTTAATCGATCTTTAATTTGGACTTTTAACTTTCAATTCAGATTTATAGACATTTCCCTCCTAAATTACAATTTTTAACAAATTTTGATATCCAGTTGTCAAAAGTAGAAAGTTAGGATTAATGGATTTTTTAACCGAACTCCTCAACTTTAATTGAATGTTGTTTTTGAGTCTAAAAATGCAAAATGGTGACACTAAAATCGTGACGTTTTACCAAACTTGCTATTGAATTATAAAAAGAGGCCACTTTAAGTTAATTTCCTAGCAAAATTCTAGTCTTCTAATCGAAATTTTCGGACATTTTCGGTGAGAGTAAAATTTAGAGAATGATCGGTCAATTTTTGAGCCACATTTTCATCGTTTAGGAAGGAAAATTGAGGCACCTTTATAAAGTTTGAAACCTGAATTCTCTCTACTTTTATCTAGATTTTAGGACGCAGTAGTCTTGGATGATCGATTTTTGAGCAGTAAATGGACTTTTTCTATTGTATTGTATTTTTCTAAGTATCCTTCATATGAGAGAAGATTCTTCGTTACTAAGCAAGATGTAGCGCCGGCCCTGGATATGTTATATCTGTATTATTGACCCTTCATTAATGATGAAAGATTTGCCACCATGTTAGTGAAAGAGAGAAAAATTCCATTGAAACAGCCCTCATTATACAAGAACATTAAAAAACAGGATGTGCAACGATGACAGTGAAAATGATTGAAACTAAAAATTATCGTTATTGTTTTACCGAAGGTCTATTTTCATAGTAATTACCTGGGACGAAAAAGTTTGCCAGTCCGCTACTGGTTTAGAGGTGTCTTTAAATGTTGTTCTAACTCAGCCTTATTGTTAGTGTTGACCGACATACGACTTCAATGTTTAAATTCTCACTTTGAATAAAAACTGTAAAGCTGACGCATCCGTTAGGCTCCATTAATGTTACCATGACTGTAAAAATCGATGTAATCGTTTACTGTAAAAACCACCCATAATATTTCACCGTTAATTAAGCTTGTACAGCTAAACACCCATTAAATCTAATTAAAGTTAATTTAAGAAAGTTTTCAGTGGAAATAAGTATCGTTGAAAATTTCATGAAGAATAAATCTAATCCCTGTAAATTGTAAACTGTTTCGCAAAATATTAAGAAATCCTAGTTAATTACATCAAATTGTTTGTACGAAATTTAATAGAGCCTTTAACGCTATTTAACGTAACAATTGTTTTCTCTTGAACGTTCTGTGAAGTTTAACGTTTATACGAAGCTTATTAGAATAATATTGCCAGCTTTCGTTTAAAATGGGTAATTGTACGTATTTTATTTTCTATTATAATTCTTTTCAAGAAGCCTGTAAATTACCGTTGAAAGTTGTAAAATTCATCCAATCTTACCTGGAAATTTTATGCAAAAATCTGTATGGAATCTATTTAAATAAAGAGTTGGAATTAGGGAATAAAAGAACAGAAACTTTTTCAGTCTGTCCCCCTTTCTGCCAAGTAATTACTTAAATCTGTTAATAAAAACGGGAAATGGAATAAATTTCGAGCAGGACGACCATTGAAAAACTAATGGAAATTTTCTAAATGTTTTCAATTTAAAAAGTCTGTGTGGGAGCGAACTAGAACGTGTTAACTCACTCTAAATACCCTTAATTATATAATTTTTTTATAAATTCTAGTACAGTCCACCAATTCGTTAAAGTTTCCAGCTAAACTTATTGTCTACAGAGATTTGGTTTGTGAAAGAAATTAGAACAATCACATCAAGTATAAACAAAGTTTCAAAGTATTGACAAGACCTTGTTTTATAAAATCAGATTGAACTCGATGAATTTGTACGGCAATAAGTGGAACAAAATTCATATACGAGAGTTGAAACGAACGCATCAATTATAAACAGGTGAAGTGCTTATTAGTTAAAAGTTGAAAAATCAATTCAAAACCAATGTATCGTCAAAATGCGAAAGTTTATTTTGACTTGATGCGCCATAAGAGCGTTATCGTGTACATTTATAAATCCTTCAATATTTATTTCTCTATAAAAGATTAAACGAAGTTGAATATTTCGTCAGGACGAGCAAAGACAAAATTTCAATTAATTGTAGTTAGTAAGTGTATCGTTCAATATTTAACATCAATAAATATTAACCAAACAACGGAAAATATGTGGAAATGAAGAAAGAAAGGGTCCACTGGGAGTCATCTGTTTATTGACCATAAAAGGATTCGTGTTGGAATTGAAAAGAATGGATTGCCGACTTCATAAAGTCCAATTCAGTTTTCCGAATGGTACATTCCAGTTTATCGTTAACAACATAATAATGGCTTGTAGGTACATACTTGTCAAAAGTATACACGATACCATAAATATCCCACAGACCGCACATTTGAAACAATACAGCCGTATTTTATCTATAGTTGGATTTCACTGTATCGATTGTGATAAGTAGTCTTCAACTTCAAGTCTTTCCTCCTATCAATTTAAACTTGGCTTACCATTGAAAGTTTTCAAAAACTACTAAATTTCACGATCAGTAGTGTTATTTATTTTTATTTGAACGATCCGGTAAAACGTACGGTTCAACAATGACATGTGGACAGCACTGGGCCTGTTATCGTCCATCTTCTAATATCCAGATAAAAATGGCCAAGATTAGCCAAAGCTGTGATGCTGATGATGATGGTGGTGGTGGTGTTGAACATTTCAGGCCACCTGAGAGCTATCTGTCGACAAAGTCCGCTCATTAAATTCTCGCCTGTTGGCTGGTAACGCCAATCCTGACATTTTGCAATGTTCTTGCAATCTATTATGTACACTGTTTAGATACATAAATCTTTCAACGGCCAAGCCTATAGCCGAACCAACTCGTTAACAATGTCTGATTATCTCAATCCTTTTTTTTATTATCATTATCACCAAAACAAAAACGATTGTAACACTTAATCAATTAAGCTACTGTCATCCATCATTCACACAGAAATTCATCAAACTGATTCACTAAATAGTCGTGTAGAAGAAGATTCCGTATTGATTTAATATCAACGATAATTAAACAAGCATTTCTATTATTAATAACAATTTTAAACAATAACTGAATCCACATACAATCTGAGAAAAACAAGCTGATCAGCTATTGTAAAGCTCAATAGATACAATACCATCAACTAACGATTAATTGAGCTTGAATTCGACTATGTTTCAATAAAAGAAAACTGCAATTTCAGGAGATTTGTTACGAGATCAACCGATAATGACGAGAGAGGGGATCAAGAGAAGAAGAAAAACACAAGAGAAATTGGGGATAAAATAAACTGACGTTTCCATACAGGCGTTGATAATGGTTGTGTTAACTTTATCAAAATACAACAGCAATTTGTACCATTTATGATACAACTAATAACATTATTAATAATAATGAGGAATTTTGTGGTTATAAATCATAACCTGACGCGGGATTCAAATGGGATTAAAATTTAATTTGCATCATAATTGCTTAATTGTGGTAAAAATTTAAACAATCAGATAATTATAGAGCTCTCTTTACAAGTGATCTTATCAAAAGGTAGTCCCTGTAATGTTTTATTGAAAACCAGCAGTATTTAGAGGGAAATTCAAGAGGGAAATACCCAAAGTTTTGATGTAAAAAATTCGCAAAAAAAATTCTATTTGAATCCTCTCAAACCGTTTAGGCTATCTTTGAGAGGTGCTGAGAATCTGAAGAGGGCTTTCATTGGCTCTATAGGCAACCATCCTCAAATCATAGACGCAAAAAGAAACGTTGAACGAGTCTAATAACTCTAGAAGTATACAAGCCTACTCTATTCGAGCTTCTTATAACTTATAAGTAACATATCCCGAAGTATTCTTATACGTTTTTACGCCGATATAAATTTTGATGGTTGCGTTTATTACATTGTGTTAAAGAAATGAAATATTTTCACATTAAAAATATTATTATTCTGGTATTAATGAAAGGCAATTTTACCTCAATGTGTCTGTTGTCGACAAAAAATCCTTTACTGCTCTCTATCTACTTTTAATCTAAAAAAAAACCGAAAGTTCCAACAAAAACAAAGCGCTTTTGTAGTTTATTACGTAAATTAGCATTAAAATGGACAATTAACTCTGTATATTTAGGACGGTAAATTAAACTGTTGTACTATATACGCAAATGTACAGAAAAATCGTGTATTACTAGTAAATTTAGGTATTATTTTCGGAGTTGGTGACGATTTGCCAAGCTGTTGAAACTAATTCTGTGTTCTGTGAACATTACCTCTATCTTAATGGACTTCATAGGGTCAGTGCTGCATTCTAATAGACCTCTAGACGTGATTATACAACTAATGGCTCTTCAATTATTCGTAAATTCATCTTGTTAAAATGAATATATATAGAGTCTCTCATCACAGCTGGTTTATACATAATAATTTCATTGGTTGTGTCGTAGTAGCTAGAATTACTTTTTCATTATTAATGTTTACTGTCGAAATAACGGCTAATATTCCATCCATTATACACAAACAAGTCTCATTAACGGGATGCCTTCAATAATTAACGAATTAAATTAAAAATGTTTGACTAATTTCAAAGTAAAATGTGCAAAAATTTGTATGTACAGTGAATTTTATTGTTTTGAATTCGTTTATTTTCTCTTTAATGTTGTCCAATAGAATTAAAATTAGAACAATTATAAGAGGAAATGGTTAGAGGGTATTGTTTTTAAGGGAATAATAATTCTCTACACAAAAACAGTAAAACATACATTAATACATAATTAAATTGTACAAATATTGAATTAAAAGTCCTGAAACTTTTGGAACGTTTATAATGAGTT
Source organism: Mylabris variabilis (assembly GCA_037464815.1). Lineage (NCBI taxonomy): Eukaryota > Metazoa > Arthropoda > Insecta > Coleoptera > Meloidae > Mylabris > Mylabris variabilis. The sequence continues at coordinate 7,619 of JAZBGW010001966.1, read as the reverse complement.
AAAACATTCATCAAATTGCGTCAATATACAGATAAAGATTAATAAATTTTAAATGTGCTTGCTCGATCTCTCTTTGCTGAAGATGGATTTTTTGATCAGATATGCAAAGGCAGATTTAGGCACGGCCTTTATGCGTTGCAGACTACGGTCTAGATCGACCAAAATATAATTAAAAATTTAAGTAAAAAAATAAATTGTTTAGTAAAGTCACGCAGGGGTTAGGAGATGCCTTTTGTTGAATAAAGTACACTTTCTTTTCAACTTCCTGAAAAAGACACAATTTCTCGCTTGTTTTTCAAGATGTAGAAGCGCACAATAGCACTTTGGAAAGATTATTTCAAAGGATCGCTTGTGTTTTAAGAAATTTTGACGAAATTTTCTTGGACTAATTGAGTAGGCCGCCCAAACAGTGTTGGCCCAGGGCCCCCAAAGTTAACAGTCTGCTCTTGCTGCAATGTCTTGGAAACGATGGGAATGTTCTATTATTAAACTATAGTAAAACTTTTTATTCTTAAATTTTTAATAAAATCCCGCAACGTATTTTGTTTAATTTGATAGGAAAACGCAGTAAATTTCGTTATTTATTCTTTTAAATAAAAACAACCGTACTAGTTGGCAAACTAATTTTTCAAACAACATACAGTAAAAAAGAGAGAGATGGAGAGGAAAAAGGGCGACGCCAACGAAAATCCATTCATTTTCATTACGTTGCTGTCAATTAGAATTAATTGCTTTTAACATTTACCACCGTGACTTGGCTGCTACAGAAAATATAGGAATTTTGTTCCAATTTGATGAATATTTTTTCCATTATATTTGTTAATACAATAAGGATAATGAAATAAACGGACAAATCATATAGGAAAATTGCATGAAACTTCTGCACAAGTTGGCAATATTAGAATTTCTTACTTTATAATTCAAATACTCTCAACTTTAGCCCTACCACATCAGCCCTTGCTCATTAATTTAATCGACACAATAACGATTATTACACAACTTCTGATTCAATATCCGTTTGTATCATTATGAATATCTTGATTGTCTTGTGATTTTGCTGGTCCTCAAACGTAAACATATCTACATGTATTTGGCATTATCAGCGATAAAGGAAAAGGGATGAATCGAGGAACTTTGACGTTTGAACTATTGTTGAAACCGATGCAACAACAATAAACAATAGAAATTGGTCTGATATAGAATCGTTGTCATTCAAATTGAAAACACTTGAATATAGCGTGGCGATAAACAATAGCAAATAGATGAAATAATAGAGGGAAAGAAAATAGTAAATTCTAAAAAGGATAGATACAATAGAAATAAACACGGTATTATTTTGAAGTATTTGGAATTGTGTTGATTCCTATCGAGTCGAAGCAATTTTTCAACGGATCGCTCACTGAAACTACCGCTTTATAATATTTATTTTCAAATTTCTATCGATACTTTTGTTTTATCCGGTAAAATTGTTGAATTGTCCTCTATGTGCTATACGAGGAATCAATAATGGAAACACGAATCTAAACCAAAATGACGCCAATCAGTTGGACAAATAATGAGAACTATATAGTTTCCGAGCCATATTGATAGGTATGGTCAAGTCCAAGCACGATCCTCTTAGAACAGCTTAGAATAATAAAAAAGTTGATTATTTGAATTCATCTTATTCATAAAAATCTTTATCGTAAAACGCTACTGTATGCAGGCATAATTTCAAACTGAAAAGCTTCTATATTGAAACACTCAAAGTGTATTTACCATAAACGTACATTATGTTACACGGACTACCTTTTATTGTGTTAGCAAAATATTTAACATTTCCAATTTTATGAGCCACACTTTTATATTTTCGTACATTTCTAATATTCGTTACGTTTATGAGAGAATTCGCCCGGCGCATCCACCAAAATTGAACCTTTTTTAAATGGTAATTTTTTAATGTTTACTTACAACAATAAATTACTCGTAATTAATTCAAAACAATGGTGATAATACTGTACAAATATGTCATATTTTATTCTACGTTTTGAAATTTCAATAATAAATTCCGGCGTGTTGTTGCTGACTTAATCTGATAAACGATGCGTAAACTTGTTTTGTTTAATTAATTAATCATGTTAAACTCAATTGTCTACTATAATAGCTATACAACACTTATTCGAACAAGAAAAGAATATCACTGGCTATAATAACAAAAATAACATTTTATTTATTTAATAATAAATTAACAATTTGTTAAAATATAAAATTATTGGTAAAATAATGAAATTAATTGAGATTAGTAAATATTAACAGATCGTATTTGCCGAAATAGCTCTCTATCATCATCGTCATTATCATCGTAATCAGTTTCGGAAAAATGTCGTGCATGCGATATCTCTTCAGCTTCCGGTTTATAAGCTAAATCGACTTGTTCATCAAATTTGGCAACGTTACGTAGACTTGGATTCGGTTGAGTTTTCCATGGATGATGGAGTGTTAATGATGAGACAACCGTTACGACAAATAATAAACAAACAATGAACCGTAACAACATCTGAAAATAATTTCTCTTTATTATTATTATTATTAGGAAATTGTTGTATTAAGTATTCGTAGTTGTTTTGAATGGTTAATAGCCATTTAATTCTCGATAATTATCTATAAAAGTTTCAATAATTTGTTCATCGTATAATCAATCATCTTGTGTATTGATTAATGTTAGGTCTACTGTCGAAGATATTGTAGGATTAATTGCGGACATTGTATTTATGGAATTTAATAAATTAACAGTTCAATAAATATAGTACACAAGACACCGACATACCAAACAATAAATTAATATTCATGATCATCTTAGAAGTTAAGAGAATATTCTACTGCATTCTAATTAAGGTGGTTGTTAATTAACAATAAAGCCACTGATCGTTTTTTTTTGTAATTAAAAATAAACTACTTACAATTCGATTTGAAAATTTATCAAAAATTCGATATACTGTTTGTGTTAACTTTTAATACAATAATGTTGTTGTTAATGCAACACTACAATTCACTCTGTATCTGTATGTATGCTTCGCTACTGTATGCAATACTATTCGAATGGAGCAACAGGGAGTTTAATATAAAGGCCTCACAACCGTTTACCGAGATCAACATAAAGGATATTTGGATAAAAGCGGATTTATATTTACTGAATAGACTAGTAATGTTGGGAACTTTTGTTCATCTCGTTACAGATAAATACATTGTTAACTGTATAAGATACAAGTATTAATGTACGACACAGTTACTCAATTTCAGTAAATAAATAAATAGTAGGAATAGAAATAGAATCGAACTTGACATACATGTGGAGAGATGAATTGAAATTATACATGAATCACAACAAGAAATTTTATCTGATTCATTTACAGGAAACTCAATTAATAATTATATAGAGATAAAGCAGGAAATCTACAAATCCGTTTTTTCACCGTAAACAGTTCATCGAATGTTTTGGAAGTTTACCAGAGGAAATCGAAGAGTTTTCTCGATTTTAACGAAACAAACCTCAAATTGCCAGTGAAAGTTGTTTTGAATAAATGTGAATTTTTAATGAATAACCCGACTACCTATGGGAACTAAGGTCATACATCAAGTTCATTGATTCATTTCTGGTATACGAAAATTTTACGATAAAATTCTAGAAATTAGAAAGTCACTACGTGTTACTATATACAAGAACACCCATATCGATACAGTGAAACTTGGCCAACATACATACAATATCTATTAACGGAATCCTCAACTTTAAGGTATTCTGTGAATTAATTTAACGAAGAAATATCGAATTGGTAGTAATTGATTAAAGACGATCCGGTGAATTTTAATGGCCCAGCAGGTCACTCACCAACGATTTCTTTAATTGAAAGATTTACAGAATAGTCACGATGCTCATTTAGGTAGCATTCTGATAATCAATGAAAGTTATTTTCGATGAAATCTTAAATAATTACCGAACACCTGGTCGATGAATCAAGAGAAATTTCTTTTTCAATAAAATCTACCGAATTAATTTTCAAATTTAAACGTTTTTAATTACTGATGCAATTAATGAATTTTATACTAATCGTAAATTATTATAAGTAATAATTTTATATGAAGAATAACTAAGTTGGGAAGTCTAATGAAGTAATAAAGTGGTTAAAATTACTAGGATATAATAAATTAAAGTATTAAAACTGGTTATACCGTCATTAATATTCGTTTAGACGTTTAATTATTGAATTTTAATGCAAGAAAGAGTGTCTCTGCGACAAAAAAAAAATGTCAACGATATGAGCATGTTGTTTTGTTTTCTCGTTTATTGGAGCAAAACTAATCGATATCGTCAAAGGAAATTCCCTTGAAGATTCTCTCGAACGAAATTAAAAATATTGTCAGTTAATTGTTAGACTTGTTGGAAATTTTGCGAAGGTTATCATTGAAGTTTTGCTTACAATCGCATTTTGCTGTGAAAAACATCAAAAAAAAATATAGTCTGATAAGTTATTATATGTTAGTTTTAATTAAAATTAAAAATATGATGTTTTTATTAAATGAAATAAAAATGATCCTCAATTTGAGTCAGGATGTTATCATTAAAATAATATCAAACTTTATATAGAATATTTTGACAATAGCGAATGCTTTCGTTCACTTAGGTGATTCGTAACCAAGTCCCTGTTCGATTTATTGTACTCCAATAATTTGATTTCACATGGAATCTTGGTTTCACGGATATTATTCAACAATACCCCTAGCGAGTCTAGCGCCCTGGATGACGATTTTTTGGCGCCTTGAGCGGAGGCCCAATTAGGTCTCCCTGTAGCCGCCACGGTAGCTGCCCTTTCTTTTAATCCTTTTCTTAATACCGCTCGAAGTGCTTCTTATTGTTAGAAGATTTCTTAAAACTAATCGTTTCCATTTTTTTTAACTAATAAACTTTGAATTTATGACAAATACCTGAATTCCATAGAAATGATTAATTCAAATGGTTAATTATAAATGTGTATACCGTGTGTGCATTATTAAATGTCATCTGTTGGTATTTTGTAATTCTAAATTCTTTGGAACAATTCCAAGTTTGTGTGTATGTTGTGATAAGAATTGATACTAAACACACCTCTCTCATATCTATTATTTTCGGTTATAATAGAACAATTGTACAAATTTATGTTATTAATAAATCTAACAATTTCTTGCAGCACGCATTGTAATATAATTTTGAGAAATTATCACACTAAAGAACACCTGTGGTGCAATCGTTATTATCATTAATGAAAAATTGATTTGAAAATTAATTTTCACCAAAACGTTTTATATAAACGTCGAAGAGCCCATAATTAATTCTGTCATTGTTGAAATAAAATTAAGGAAGTTCACTAATTGCAGAAATGTTGCTTGAAAGTTTGTCAGTCAAAACAAGAACTTGAATGATCACTGAAAATTATTTAACATCCCGTCAGTAAACGTATTTCATCAGTAATGTGAGCTTACATCGTGCTAAATGAATAACTTTCAACAAGAATATTATTTTCCAATAACTTGTAAATACAACAGACAACGGTATTCTGTAACTCGCACCGTTTAAATCATCAACCGATAAAATAAAGACGGTGCTTGTTACTATATTGGAAGACTATTCTGTGGTGTTTACATAGCAGAATTCTACATAAAAATTGCTGAAAAGTCTGAAAATAGAAGTCAACTTAATCAAAATAGACAGAATGAAGATGACAATTTCTGTTAGTTCTTGCAATTATAAATTAACATAAAGTGTCGTTCTTGTTTTTCCTTTTAGATCAGCATATAGTTCAAAATTTACTACGAATTTAATTGATTCAAGTAAATTTTGAACTGAAAACTTTAACTTAACTACAGGTAATTAAACTTGAAAACGCTTCAGTGCTTGTATTAGCCTAAATTTTAATACAGTTTCGCCATTAATCAACAGTTTCATGAACAAATTTCGTTATGAAATCTTAAAAAGGGGAAAATTCAAATATTTTGGTAAATTTTAGAAATTTAGACTTTTCAGTCAGTTTTAGATACTTCAAGCC
>JAZBGW010001964.1:0-13177 GCA_037464815.1 Mylabris variabilis | reverse complement strand
TAAAAACGGTTTCGATGAATCGAAATATATTCGTCATTATTTAAATTTAATATTCTCCATATCTATTATCTAATTTACATTTATTAACATTATTATTGTTAATAAATTCATTATATTCGATGATTCTATCAACTGACTGCATGAGGCAATGTTTTGGAAAGTTAGTTGCACTATAATTGCGATCTTTTTCGATTATTTTATAAATATATCGATATCAGTGGGTGTAAGAAGAAATTTTTGGTATTGTGCCGATTTCAAGATACCGATGATTCCAAAATAGCAACGATTCTAAAAATGAGAGAAAAAAAAACAACCAATGACGCGAAATTAGCATGGACGGATTTACGGTTGACATTTTAAGGTGCAATTTATGTTGATACGTCAGCTATCGATTTTTACTAGACAATAAATAAATCGAATGACCAAAAAGTATAAAATACGATGCAATATAAAACTGGTTGTATATCTACATGATGCGAGCAAAAGAGACAAAGTTTTCAAGAAGAAGACGACGAAAAAACCAACGATAACAACAAGGAAAATCTATTTAGTAGATTTTTGTTGATATTTCTGGATAAGTTGAAGATTTCTAAGATGAAACTTCCAAGGTGACATGTTGAAACACACTAGTCTTGAAATTATATTAACAACCAAGCGAAGATTCTGAGTGTGTTTGGTGGTGTTGTTGTTGAGGAGACTGGGAGAGACGAGGCGGGCTATAATTTATTAGGTTTGTGTCGGCGAACATGTAAACAACCCCATGAAAAAGAGTTACTTTGTTACAAATTTTTGTCTTCGACGACGACGATGAGAAACTCAACTAAATTGATTCTTTAGAGATGGAAGTGTACTAATAGAGCGAAGAGGATCCTAGTCGGTTTTTGTCCCGCATCTATCAGCTCTATCATCTCCAGTGGCCTATAGATATTTTATTACCACCATCCACAGCCTTGTATCTTTTACTAGCTGTGTGTTATACGAGAATTGAGTAATTCCGTATCGTAACTGGGAAATTACGAGCTGGTAACTGCCGGAATTATAGCCAACCAAAGTCGCCTACTATCCGATTGCTATAAGTGAATAAAAAATTCAACACAACAGTATTGAGAATCATCAATACGTGTATCGTTTGAGTTATCTATCAATGGACATGTCGAAGTATTATTTTCTATTTTGCTAGGTGTTTTAGAAAATGTTCATAATAATAGCTAGAAAGACTAAACAATAAACTCGATACAGTTGGATCGACAGGCTTGATTTGTTCTGTCGATAGTTTTATGACAAGTCCATTGTTGTTCGTATTTTTAGAGAATTTAAAATTTTTCCAGTTATCAATTTGAATTTTCCATAAACCAGAAACTTATGTTTTTTTTTTTTAATTAAATATGCGTTGGGAGTTGGGCATTGGAACCGGTCTTTTAAAATTCTTTTTCTGGTAGTAGCAACTAACAAGATGCTGCTGCTACTTTTTGACATCGTTCCAATAATTATCCTCGATCAATTTCTAATTTTATCACCATTATTATTTTTTATGATAATGATTGTAAATCCAATGGGTGATGTGTTCACATTTTTCGTTGCCACAATAATAAAATTTTATCGTAATAATAATATTAACAACAACAACAACATGATTATATATTGTAATAGTGGTGTAATTTGTGATTATTTATTATTTTGGTACTGTTATTATTGGATTATAATTCGCATACAGTAGTAGTATTTTATATTATTTATAATATAGATTTTGGTGTTTTTTCGTCTCGATTTCATATGTTAAAATTGGCGTTTTATCGCTCGCCACCCCTCCACACAAATTTTTGTTTTTGTTTAAATAAAACTACCACCAATATAATTGCTAATCAATAGATGAAACTGTTGAATTTCGATAGAGTTTATTTAAAACAACAACATCATGATTGACGACAATACGATTTATCACCCTAATCTGAGGGTTGATTATCAATTGAAAAAAAAAGGAAAGAAATTGATTCGTGCAAATTCTACACCCTCAACTATTATACCGGGTGATTCACGTAAGGCGGACAGCTCTTATGGCAACTTTCATTAATTGACGAGTGATTCGAAGAATATTTCAAAGATTTGTAGGCGGGTCCCCAGAGATTATTTAAGCATAATTATTTGGAAGTTGGTCTAAAAACGCTTTTTTTCTACGATTTTAGAGGTGGAAAGCGTTCAATTACAGTAGAGTGTGACCGTTCCTTAGCAAACAAAAAGATGGCAGCTCGTTTCTGATTGTCCGTGCGGAAAAGTTGTTTTTTCCGGACTAGAGTAGAAATGACCACTTTTCCGCATGCTGGCTAACTTTTAATACATAGAACATAAAACAATATGTAGATGTTATTTTTTTTTCTTTGTACCTTAACAAATAAAATGATGAACATAATGAACGCAAGCGCAAAGTTAAAATGACATTCAACATCAAGAAAACAATTTCCTTATTTTTAGCCCAACTGTTAATAAAAATGAATGTTTGTCATTGTGGTACCATTGATGGCAATAGTCATGCGCAATCTTTTACTATGGTGACCTGATGTTGACGATATCATCTAAAATATGCATAATTTGTCAAATGATTAATTTTCTAAATTCCAAAAAAATGTTTTACTCAATTAGAAAAACTGTTTTTTTTCTTCCGTTTTATTTTATTTTATGTCATAGAACGAGTAACCTTTGAGTTTCTAGAATAGAAATGACCACTTTTCCGCATGCTGACTAACTTTTAATACATAGAACATAAAACAATATGTAGATATTAACAAATAAAATGATGAACATAATGAACGCAAGCGCAAAGTTAAAATGACATTCAACATAAAGAAAACAAATTCCCTATTTTTAACCTAACTGTTAATAAAAACGAATGTATGTTATTGTGGTACCACTGATGGCAATAGTCATGCGCAATCTTTTACTATGGTTGACGATATCATCTAAAATATGCATAATCTGTCAAATGATTAATTTTCTAAATTACAAAAAAATGTTTTTCTCAATTAGAAAAACTGTTTTTTTTTCAATTTTATTTTATTTTATGTCATAGAACGAGTAACTTTCGAGCTTCTGTCCAATCGTAGAAAAAATAGTGCATTTATATAACTTGAGTGGAAACGGCCTTTGTGAAACTCGTGTGATTGAAGCACACTCGTTTCACAAAGGCCCCGTTTCCACTCTAGTTAGATAAATAACTATTTTTCGGCAATGTCGTTCCAACAAGCTACACGCAAGAAGCGATTAAAAATGGCTCGTAAACCATCGTAAAATTGATTTTTACCGTTTTTCTCATTTGTATCCTTGAAAAGTTCGAAAAAAAGCAGTGGTGGAGATCGATTGTAGAAAAAATGAATATGAGTAACCTCTGTTGTTTACTATTTATAACTCAATCGGATCAGATTGTTTATGTTAATTCAGTGTTTATTGCTCTTATTTTGATTTGCTTCAATGTAAAAATAAGAAGAATCACGCAGTCTTATTTGCTTCTAATGTTTCTAATGTCAAGAATTTTCTAAAAAAAAACCCAAATCAATCAGCATAAACAATCGTTCCTCATCGGTTTAAAAATAGTAAAAGAATCCAATGATCAAAAAGGAATAAAATCTATCTTAAAAGGATCTTCTAGGCATTCTTAATCCTTTGAAGGGTATAACCGGTTAGTGAAAATCGCGATATTGTTGGAATAAAGCGTTTTTTTTTCACCAACTTCCCAATGAACAACAAGGCTATAATTTTGCTTAAATGATCTCTGGAGACTCCCCGACAAATCCGTGGAATATTATTGGAATCACTCGTCAAATAATGCGAGTTGCATCAAGAACTTTTCGCCTTACATAAATCACCCGGTATTGAGTCAGTTATTGCCAGTTTTGTTGATCAATTATTGAAAATCGCAATAGTTGAAGAACTTGTTTCTAATGTTTACAATGTCAAAGATTTTTTGAAAAAAGCCTAATCAGCATAAACAATCTTCTCCCATCGAGTTAAAAATAGTAAAAATAATTAAATGACTTCTACATTCGTAACGATGTCGGAGAATCAGTTTTCTCATTTTCGAAAGAATCCAGTGATGAAGAACGAATAAAAACTATATTAAGGGGACCTTCTAGACATTCTTAGTTCTTTGACGGGTATAGTCGGTTAGTAAAAATCGCGATATTGTCGAAATAAAGCGTTTTTTTGACCAACTTCCTAATGAACAACAAGGCTATAATTTTGCTTGAATATTCTCTGGAGACTCCCCGGCAAATCCGTAGAATATTATTCGAATCACTCGTCAAATAAGGCGAGTTGCATCAAGAACTTTTCGCCTTACGTAAATCACCCGGTATTGAATCAGTTATTGCCAGTTTTGTTGATCAATTATTGAAAATCGCAATAGTTGAAGAACTTGTTTCTAATGTTTCCAATGTCAAAGATTTTTTGAAAAAAGCCTAATCAGCATAAACAATCTTCTCCCATCGAGTTAAAAATAGTAAAAATCATTAAATGACCTCTTCATTCGTAACGATGTCGGAAAATTAGTGTTCTCATTTTCGCAAGAATCCAGTGATGAAAAACGAATAAAAACTATTTTAAGAGGACCTTCTAGACATTCTTAGTTCTTTGACGGGTATAGTCGGTTAGTAAAAATCCTAACATTGTCGGAATAAAGCGTTTTTTTGACCAACTTCCCAATGAACAACAAGGCTATAATTTTGGTTAAATGTTCTCTGGAGACTCCCCGACAAATCCGTGGAATATTATTCGAATCACTCGTCAAATAATGCGACTTGCCTTAAGAACTTTTCGCCTTTCGTCAGTCATCCGGTATTGAATCAGCTACTGTCAATTTTCTTGATCAATTATTGAAAATTGCAGTAGTTGAAGAATTTGTTTCTAATGTTGCTATTGTCAAAGGTTTAAAAAGAAAACTAATTATCAATCTTCCTCTATCGAGTTAAAAATAGTAAAAATAATTAAATGACCTCTTCATTCACAAAGATGTCACAAAATCCCATTTTCGCAAGAATCCAGTGATCAAAAACGAATAAAAACTATTTTAAGAGGATCTTCTAGTCACTCTTAGTCCTTTGACGGGTATAACCGATTAGTAAAAATAGCGATATTTTCGGAATAAACCGTGTTTTTTTTTTTAAACTGACTTCCCAATGAACAACAAGGCTATAATTCTCTGGAGACTCCCCGACAAATCCGTGGAATATTATTCGAATCACTCGTCAAATAATGCGAGTTGCATTAAGAACTTTTCACCCGGTATTGAATCAGTTATTGTCAATTTCGTTGATCAATTATTGAAAATTGGAATAGTTGAAGATTGTCTAAAGTTGGTCACACAACTCATTATATATCCCACTGCTAGCAATTCGAATAATTTATTGTTTTAAGAATATTTAATGTGAGGACGAGACGGTGTCAATGTTTTTGTAGGACATCTGTGTCATAATTCTGAATTTAGACGTGACTTATATGACAGAGAAATCACACACACAATACAAGTTTTTTTAATTAATCGATCGATAGATTTATGATCGTAGACGACTGATTATGATGATAAAGATAGGAATTTTCTATTCTAGAAAAACGGCTATAAAATAAACACAGATCCGGTACGATCCTTGATCGACGTCTTTTACTCAATCAAAAAAAAAAATCGATAGTTTCGTTATTATTATTATTTTTTGTATTATTTTCGCGTGAATTCTAGCGCCCGGGGAAACGTTTGATAAATGCATTGAAACTGTGAAATATGGCCATTGATTGCTAATTCTTTTAGCTTTGTTCCTGGCATGTCTAACAGTCGCAAATCTTCTCCACCCGACAGCATCTTGAGTGATTTACGTCCGAAATAGGTGGATGAAATTCGCCGCTTTCTTTCTATAGTGTCGCTCCCTCTCTGTATACGACACAGATATGACGCGACCCTCTTAAAAATCAGAAAAAAACACAAGAAACTCTATATTTGTAACATCTGTGAAATTTACCTGAATTTTGAATTTTATCACCGATTACTGATCACACAAACACAGGGTTGAAGAAATTTTTATTTCCAATAGGGGGGCTCGATTGTCTAGTACAAATCAAAGATTTATTGCCTTTTTAATTCGTCTATTGTGTTGATCGTGTTGCACATTTACTTATACCTGAAACGAATCGTGTTAAGAGAGCGGTGTGAGTTTGTAATTCGTGGACCGTTTGTTGTAGCACGCTCCTTCGTTCTATTCTATTGAAAAACGACCCTCTACAATCTTTTCATAACAACAGAATTAACTAAAATCCATAGATCGCCCCGTTCTAATTTACGCAATAATTAATGATAATATTTGATGGATATTCGAGAAATCTCTCTCGCTCAATTCGACTGACATGTTAACAGACTGGCTGTTGACGGTTAACAACAACAAATCTTTCAATATGTCTTTGTAAAATTCAAATGAGAACAACAATGCGAATTTGTAGCGAAAGGCACAATCTAACCAATTAAAATAAAGCGGAGAGGAAAAAAGCTCTCGCACGCTAAACAGGACTGAATAAGATGGACGAACTGCAGTACTGATTTACATAAATTTCAGCAATCGTCCAGTTCGAATAAATCATTGTCTAGAATCGTTGAAAACACCACAATTTAATTGATTTCTACTTGTTCTTTTATTACTATTATTATTATTATTATTATTATAAATTTGTTCTTTTTATATTTCAGGTAAGTGGAGACTTCTAGATGATCTCAATAGTATAGAACCGACGATCTATAGGTAAATTTACGTCAGTAGTATTACAAAGAGAGATAGAATGTTAATGTGGAAAGAGTATAGGATACACCTATTCCATGCCACATCACAATGACTGACAGGAATCGAGATTTATTGCTCGTTTACTTTACTAATAATTCATTTTTCTTCTGACACAAATAGAACAAAGAACTTGGAACGGCCGGGTGCCTGTTTTGCACAAAACTTTCGCTATGGTTTCCAATTTCGTATAACGATTGCCTGTATGCAGGGGGGAAAAACGTCCTGGAAATGGACACTAACACAATCGGCCCATAAGTCCTGTTTCGAAATTAATTTCTATCGTCTAAAAAAAAATGATTTTTAATGAAAAATTATTAATAATTAAACGGAATAATTATCGAGTATAAGCTCTCTTTTGATAGTTCGTTTAGTGATTTTGATCATCGACAATTATTTTATCGAAAATAACAACAAATTACCTAATTAATAATTTAATCATTATTATGTTTTGTATATGTGTGCGTCTGTGTGTGTGTGTGTTTTAATGTAAATGAAGAGTTGTGCGCTGATTTGGTGCAGTAATTACCAAGTTTGTTTGGATGTTTTGATCGACCACGCATAAAATTGCATTGTTTAAATTGTTATAATACAACCGCCATTTGCACAATAGACAAAGATTCTGTTGCATATTGGTCTGTCAAATTTTCATAGTTGGAATATCAAATAATTCTTGTTTAGAAAAATTTATAAATAGAAATAAAATTACAATTATTTATGAATTAGTAACCATTTCTTCGGATCTTTGTAAAGATTTTTCTTTCTCTTATTGTTTTGCTGTTTCTTTTCCATATAGTCTTTCATCTCTCAAAAGAAACGTAAAACATTTTGATATTCAAAAGGAAATAATTGAATACGTAATGTAATTCTTAACTTCATCAGAGACCGACTATTTTTCCCCTCTTTTGCTTCTCTCTTTCTCAACATTCGTGTTGTGTTGTTGCCATCCTGTGTATGTGTGTATGTGTCATGTTTTGACATCTCGATAAATACGTAGATTCTTCTCTCTATAATAATATTTATAACATTTTTACAAAAGCATTCGTTTTCCTATTTTTGCTTTGATGCAATTTCTGATTTTAATTTGTGCGCGCCTTTACGCCCTCCAGCATAAAATCATCATCATCTACTACCCTGTAAAAAAAACAACAACAACCACAACACACGAGGAATCAAACAAATAAATCTAACAAGATTCAAAGTAGTCCACCTACCCTCGGGATAATCATTGGAATCTAACTAAATTTTTTATAATTCTCTTGCTTGAAAACGTCAGACAAAAAGACACCAAGAGCTTATTCAATTATGTTGAGTATGTGTTTATTTGATGGGATTCGTTCTATATACAGGGTGTCGATTCTAAATATGGACGATACTATGAAACTCCTATTAGTTGAAGAGTGATTCAAATAATATTCTACGGATTTATAGAAGGGTCCCTGGGGAACATTTTAGCAAAATTAGAACCTCGTAGCTTATTTAGAAGTTGATTAAAAACGCTCGCTTTTAACGAGAGCAAAATTTTCATAAACGAGCTAAGCATTTTTCGTTTTCCTGCATTGTATTCTACGAAAAAAGGGAAAGATTTCCAGCTATTTTAGCATGCATTGGAGAGAAACGAATAAAAAATAAATGTTGGGAGTCACTCTAACAAGTAAACCACCCGAGGTTGAAACTCCCGATTTTGATGATTTTTGGTATATTCTATTCTAAGGGCTGTATGTTTTGTCATTCGTGCCCACACTGAAGTTTAAGGGAGATATTGGGGGTTGAAGTTATCTCTGCAAAATCTGTTTTTTCCAAATATCTTTGGAATGGCTCAATATTTCGTAGTGGTCCAAGATCTAGATGATAGAGATTTGATAGGGATATGAAAAAATGAAAACTCCGTTTTTATCCCTTGTTAGGGGTTAAAGTTTTAGGTGATTATATGCTATTTTTTATGATTTTTTGCAATTTTCTGTCTCATGGTAAAACGTAACAACACGAAAATCGTCTGTTGATAGAAAATTAAACAATAAAAGTTACCTACTCGAGGATTTTTTGTAAGTCATTAAAAATTGTGAGATCGTTAGAAAGGAGGGTTGTTAACCAACTTTCAAACGATCTACGAGGTTCTAATTTTGCTAAAACAGTCGCCTTATAGATTTTTATAATATTTGTCGAATCGCTCGTCAACTAATAATAATTTCATAGAATTGCCCGGAATAGAAATTTATCGAATTATGTTCATCATCAAGGCTCAAATTTAGACCTAGAGACGAGATTAAGATTACAAAAATATCACCAATTTTCACACACTTGTTTAAGGACTTAAACTACAACTTTTTGCGAAAAAGGCGAATTTTTACAGCACTGGAAAATGCATTTCAAGGTGCATCAAGTGATAACTTCTATTTTGAAAATTTTTAATAAAGTCTTGGATTCCAGAGGAAAATGTTGTTCTTATATTTTCCTCATAACTCAGCCTACATTAATTAGCTTACAATGAAAATTATTGTAGTTGACAGAGAATTAAAGGGGCTTTCCAAATCTTCAAGAAATTTTCCGATAGGCTTGTTAGTTTTCCGAAAAATCAGTGAAAACGTAAACATTTTGTAGGCTAAATTTTTGCACAATTTTATCTTGTTTGAAAGCTGATACATGGGGAATTTCAGGAAAAATCTAATTTTTGAAAATTGAACGAGTTATTGCGATAATTATTCGATTATTTACTAGTTTATTTTCACCTATTAAAAATGATTATTTTACAACATATATTCTATATTCAATTTGGAGAAGATTAAAATTTTCAAAAATGGGCTAAACACGTAAAACGACTAAGAATGACTCAAAGTCCCTAACTACATTAATCTTGTTCGTTTTACACCATTACATTCTGAGAAAAATGGGAAATATTTTCACCTGTTTCAGAATGTATTGGAAAAAACGAAAACAATCAATGTTGGGAGGACTTTGAGTCACTCTAAGTCATTTTAAGCGTGCAACAAGTTTTTGAAAATAGTTACGTTGTCAGAAGTGAGCGTTTCTTGACCAACTTTCAAACGAGCCACGGGGCTCTAATTTTTCTAAAATTGTCTCCAGGGCCTCCCTATAAATCCTCAAAATATTTTTCGAATCGAGCGCCAACTAATAAGAGTTTCATAGAATTGACCAGAATAGAAATTTATCAGATTAGCTTCATTATCAAGGCTCAAATTTAGAACTAGAAACGACATAATATTATCACCAATTTTCACATAGGTACATCTTTAAAGACGTGAACCACAATTTTTGCGAAAAAGGGGAGTATTTGCAGCATTTTAAGGTGCATTAAATGATAAATTCTATTTTGGAAAATTTTAATGAAGTCTTGAATTACAGAAGAAAATTTTGGAGCATTCTTGTCTTGTATTTTCCCCATAAGTCAGCCTACATTAATTAGCTTACAATGAAAATTATTATAGTTGATAGGAAATTGAAAGGACTTTCTAAATCTTCAAGAAATTTTCCGATCGGCTTGTTAGTTTTCCGGAAAATCAAAATAAAAACGTAAACATTTTGTGGGCTGCATTCTTGCACAATTTTGTCTTGTTTCGCATCCGTGAAAAATCCAATTTTTGAAAATTATTGCGAAAGTTATTCGATTATTTACTAATTTATTTTCACTTATTAAAAATTATTATTTTGAAAAATATTCTATATTTAATTTGGACAAGAGTACAATTTTCAAAAACGAGCTAAACTCGTAAAACGACTAAGAATGACTCAAAGTCCCTATCAACATTTACACCATTGCGTTCTGAGAAAAATGGGAAACATTTTCACCTATTTCAAAATGAATTGGAAAAAAAACGAAAAGAATCAATGTTAGGAGGATCCTTGAGTCACTCTAAGTCATTTTAAGCGTACAGCAAGTTTTTGAAAATCCTTCAGTTTTTTGACCAACTTTCAAACGAGCAACGGGGTTCTAATTTTGCTAAAATTGTCTCCAGGGCCTCCTTACAAATCCTTAAAATATTTTTCGAATCGATCGACCATTCTCAAGGCTCATATTTAGAACTAGAAACTACATAAAATTATCACCAATTTGCACATATTTCTTTAAAGACGTGGACTAGAATTTTTGCGAAAAGGCGAGTAAGTGATGACTTCTATTTTGGAAATTTTTAATGAAGTCTTGAATTATAGAGAATAATTTTGGAGCATGTTTTTCTTATATTTTTCCTATAACTCAGCCTATATTAAATAGCTTACAATGAAAATTATTGTAGTTCATCGAAAATTCAAAGGGCTTTCCAAATTTTCAAGAATCGGCTTGTTAGTTTTCCGGAAAATCAATAAAAACGTAAAAATTTTGTAGGCTGAATTGTTGCACAATTTTATCTTGTTTCGCATCCGTGAAAAATCCAATTTTTGAAAATTAAATTGCGATAATTATTCGATTATTTACTAGTTTATTTTCACCTATTAAAAATGATGATTTTGAAACATATATTCTATATTTTATTTGGAGAAGATCAAACTTTTCAAAAATAAGCTGAACACGTAAAACGGCCAAGAATGTCTCGAATTCCCTGTCACCATTGATCTTGTTCGTTTTACACCATTGTATTGTACGAAAAATGGGAAACATTTTCACCTGCTCCAGAATGCACTGGAAAAACGAAAACAATCAATGTTGGGAGGATCTTTGCGTTATTTTAAGTATACAGCAAGTTTTTGAAAGTCGTTACATTATCAGAAACTTGCGTTTTTTGAGCAATGATCTACGAGGCTCTAATTTTGCCAAAACGCTCGTCAACTAATACGAGTCTCATAGTATCGACCATATTATGGATAAACACCCTGTATAGCTAAGTATCATGATTATTAGAGACTATACTATTATTACTACTAGCACCACCCCTTAAAAGTCCGTCGAGATGCCGGTCGGTCTCCATGCATCACTCTCAGTTGACACCCGGTGCCCCATATATCACGGGGGACGGCTGTTAAATTCCCTTTTACACCCCTCACACTCACTGAACTATACAAAGACTTATTTGCATAGAACGACACAGAAGGCTCCTTCGTTTTCTTTCTTTTTACTAAAGAGATTTATTGCGCGAATAATGCGGCAAACAGTCGCCAGTATAAAAGGCAGTAGTAGAGAAGGAACATCAACAAATCACTCAAAATTGAAATTTGACAATTCACCCGACTCACATACATGTGCACAGCGAGGTTTTTTTTTTTGAAATTCACACATTATTCCCACCACCACCATGAAGATAAATACGAAAATTCTATTTTGTTTAATAAGATTGGAATTTGTACGTTACGGAAACTGTAAGCCACCTGTTGCGTAAATACATAACATGATCATTATTGTTGTTGTTGTTCTAGAAAAATTTCCAAATTCTTTGACGACAAATCGAAAATTTCAATGATTTATTTGTGTCAGTTCCGTTTTTGTGTTGCGTTCAACAAAAGAGTTACATGACATCCATCATTCATTGCACAAATGTGCAATTTTATCACTGTCACAATTCGAATATTCTCAATTTCGGGGTGAGTTTACTAAAGGGTGTTGAATGATCCCCAAAAAAATTGTTTTGTTCCCCAAATTCACAACAGATTATCTACGCTATACACGGAATTCGTTCATTATCTTTACGGGGTAATTGCGAGTAGAGTAGGTTTTGTAATTAAATTCGAATTAAGGGTGATGATTCCGAATTTGACAACAGCCAGACGACAATTAAACAACATTTACACATGTATTTGGTGGTGGTAGAACAGATGGTTTGTTTGGTTGGTTGGTTGTGATCTGTTCGAGCGCAAACTACAAAGACGAAAGTGAAGTCTTTGGCGACAGTATTAATCAGAACAATCTCTACGGTAAATTGTGTAAATGAAGAAACGAGCAATCCTAATAGGGGATGATTTTCGTATTAATTGAACGCGAACTTTTTAACACGGCGATTTATTTTGTTAAATACAACTACAATCAAACAAACATTGGACAGTTTTTCCAAATGTGCTATTTGACTAATGGAGTGTCGTAATGAGTGTACAGCATTTTTCAATCAATGTCGTAAATAAAATATATCGCTATCAGCTGAACGATGGCCACGTCAACATATTTATCATGACCAATAATCTGCATGAATCACGATTGACGGTCAATCATTTGTAACACGACGGTCCTGGTGAATTTATTGAGTCGCTTGTCCGACTGTTGTTAATCTATATTTGAGGGTGCAAAAAATCGACAAAAATCAAATAGACGAGAATAGCGAGGAAAAAACAACAAACATTTCATGTCGACAATAGTAAGATGATCCCCGTAAATATTAATCAACTATAAAATAGTATATTATACAACGACGCTATAATGAGCGCTATTA
>JAZBGW010001963.1:0-13183 GCA_037464815.1 Mylabris variabilis | reverse complement strand
AGCATTTAAAAATCAAATAGTTAAAAATCGTCTTTAAAAACAAATTTTTTCTTTTGAAAAATCAAACTTTTCATAATATCCCTAACTTATGTGGAGCAATTTATTTGTTCATCTGAATGACATACATTCTCATAGAAAAACATTACAACATGCTAGACTTGCGGCGAGTATTATGAAATAGGTCGGGTAATGTGGAATAGGCCCTTTACGAGAAAACCATTGGCCCTATCATTTGAAAAGCAATGTAAATATATCGTCTTTAACATCAAATTAGATAGGTCCTTAGTCAAAATGGTCTTGCAGTAACCATTCCGAGATGTCATTTGATTTTTAATTTTTGACTTCAGTTGAACATTTTGATAGGTGTCATTGCTTGAAGAGGTAAGTATAAATGTATAGAGTCGTAATAATACGAAAACTGTGCTGATTTAAGACACTTGTAAACAAATTTCTGAGGGAAAAAATGCTCTTTTCAATGGCCAACGATACAGTAACCCATTGCAGTACAGTACATTCCAAAAATAGGAAACATAAAAGAATACAAAAAGACTCTTATTCTTCACGTAATTTTTTAGCGTATTGCATATATACTATCTACACCAGTATGTCTCAAACTTTTTAATATGAGACACATAATCTTCTAGAAATGAGAGTACGGCCGGCAAATTTTACTAAAAGCACCCACGAGATTGGGAATAGGGGAGGAAAGTTTCATCTCTGCAAATTAATTTTTGATTTCTTTTCAAAATGTAATTTAAATCATTTAAAGCTTTGTAAAACAGAAATTCAAAAAGGAAAAGTTGCATTTTTATATAATTCAACGTTTTGCGACCCATGGTTTGAGAACCGTTGATTTCCACTTTTCTATATATATATATTACCCTACTAATTTGTCGAAACCGCAAAAATGCATTAATTTAGTATTGTTCAAATATCTTTTTAAAGAAACGTTGTTCCATATTAGTTGTCCAGAAAATGATAGAGGACCCTTCGAGGAGATTGTACTATCGTTCCATTTCTTATAAATCGGTATAGTTTTAAATATATTAACGAAAAACTAAATGGTATTCCGTAATACTACTTCAGATAAGGGATTGGTAAAGCTGAATTTTGGGCTAAGCAATTTCAGCATGACAAGGAAAGAATTGGAATTTAATGAGACAGATAAATTTTAATTTTAACCTTAAACTTTTAAGATTACTACTTTTTAGTTTCCAAATGAAGTATTTGATATTTTTGTTTTCCTCTTTATCTCTGACTTACGTTAAAAAATCAACTAGCGAAACCCTTCCAACTCTGGTGAATTCGAAAAGGATTTAAGATCGAGTTTCCCTACACGCCACAATGTCACAGGTCTGTAGTTTACGTCAATTTTAATTGAATGAAATTCGAAAATACTTGTTTTACAGTTGCTGTTATTAATTAAAAATATGCAAATTTCTAAAATTCTAGCAAATTCAACTTTTATTCTCGACATTTAAATGAATTTTGTATGTTGAAATAAAGCGGAAACGGATTTCTGTCTGTCGATATAACGAAATTTTGAAATATTTTTCTGATTTATAACACCAAGTTAATTTCCTACATCACCCCATTTCCAACTATCTCTAATCTATCTCTCTCTTTCCCACTTTCCGTTATTTAAAGCAAGAATCAATAAATTCAAATTTCTCCCTGCTTGTTCAACAAAGTGAGAAATTTGTTTTCCTTAAATAAAACGTTCAACTAATTTTCTCATCTAATAACCTTCACCTAATCAACACTAGAAAATTTTAATTAGTACACACGGTCCCAGTATTAAATAATTAATTTTCTACATATGTATACTCCCCGGTGGAGCATGTGGTATAGTCTGGCCAATTTTCTAAGGAAATTACTAAAGTCAAGTTTATATTTAACAATGCATGTTCGATTGCAAATAGCACCTCACAAAATAAATAAATCAAAAAAGGGACCGGCAATTCCGCCATAGGGTAAACACTCGTCTCTGCCTGCTTTTTATGAGAAACTGTACGCAAGTGAACATTCATTGTTAAATAGACTTTGTCCTATCACTTTAGTCATTCCCTTAGAAAATTTGTCAGACTATATGTAAATGCTACAATTTACATAGACGAAAAACATCATAAATTTCAATAAAGCAAATCGAGTCAAATGAATTAAATGACAAAAGAGACTGTCCGGTTTTTGACTCTTGAACAGTTTTATTAACGTCTCTTTCTTTAACAATAACAAATAACCATTCCTCAGGTGGTTAATAAAAAAGAAAAATCTTTTTCACTATAGAAACTTGTATTATATCCTACTTGTATTTTATTCGTCTTTAATATTAACGACACGGTTAAGATTCATCTATTCAAACAGATTTTAATACGAAACAAGCTGCTTTATCGAAAATCTCATCACTGTCTTTTCAAACTTGAATGGTTTAAAGACTTGCAAGTTCAGTAGAGATTCTATTTCTTCAACAACTAATTGAGTTTTTTGACAACAAAATTCGAAATTTTCATTACCGTTATCTGACATGACAATCAAGTAAAAATTATAAATTAAAATCAAAAATAACGATGACAAGCAACGATTAGTCACGATAGTTATTGTTTTTTTTTTCCTAGAGAATAATATAATAGCGAATAATGCAAGGTTAAAACTGTTTGTTTAATCCTACAATTTTCTAAATTCGATTTCAATCTATTTAGGAAAAAAAACCGTGCCTGATTTTGTGTCAATAACCTCTTAATATTAATCACTTGAGCTTTGATCTTGTGTAATTCTATTTTTCCTAGTTTTGAGGATCTATTATAGTACATACAAGACACACTTGTTAATTTTCTGTCGGTGTTCTTTTTATTTTTTATTATTCCATTATAATTCAAACAATTAACCTATGAAATCAGTCTAATAATGCCATGGAATTGATCAATTTAAAATTCAAATCATAAATGTATTCAAAACTGACCCAACTTAACTTTATTTGGTTCCAATAAATAATCAACTTCCTTTCATAATAATTACAATAGTTTATTTTACAATAGAAAAATATGTAGAGGAAAAAAATCTGATAAGAAATTTATACATAACTTTCAAAGTTCATCGTTCTTTAACAAACACTACAAAAATAAGTACTTGTGTCTTTAATTTATGGTATTTAACGTATATAATTAGGATTATTATTGCATTTATTATAACTTATAACAATAATAGGAAAAAGTTGTAAGACTGGTGTAACAGGAACAAGTATATCTTATCTTTTATTTTTCTTGCTGTTTCTGTTATAGAATAACTAGAATAACAAACCACATGTATGATTTGTTATCAACGTAACAAATACATTTCTTTGTTATAAACGAACGAATCGTAAAATAGGGGAAACGTTATATTGATAGTAGTAAACAGAATAATAAAGAAATAAATCAATCCGGTTTTTCTTTACCAAAACAACTTCAACATATTTTCTTCACTATAAAATTGTATTATCGGTTGAATAGTAATTATAATTATTATTGAATTTGGTGCCAGTGTCATTTTTACAATCAATCAACCAATTGAAATCGATTACTCAAACATAAACTACAATATTCAGTCATTTTGATTGGTAGAATTTAAATAAATTAAATTTTATACTCGTTGCCAATTATCATTGATATAAGGTTATTTTTAACAAATTAGAACGATGAATTCTGTTTGAAAGCATCGGTTTTAAATGAAAGTTTTAGCCGTTAACGACAGTATTGGCCAAAATTATTGCAACAAACTTAAAACTTCTTTTTTTTTAATTTTTCCATTATTAAAACTACCTTGCCTTTATTTTAGGTCCAAATTTCTCCGGTATGAATTATACTGCATAATTTGATAAGAATTTATTTGTCAATTGAGCCCCAAGCCACACGCAATTCGAATAATTTCGTGTTGCTACTTTTGAACTAAGCTAGTGAAGATTCTATGCGGAGGCACTACAAAGTAAAATTTAATTCGTTAAAATTTGATATTGTTAAAAATAAAGCTTATCCTAAAGTTTCCTTGAAGTGTATGTTATGTTTTTTAGATTTAAATAGTGTGGACCGATTTTGGGAAATATAAAAAAAGGCTTTTGCTGACTTTTAGAAATATCATAATGGATATTAATGTATGTTAACGATAACAACTTTAGTTTATTTTGTACTATTCTGAAATATGAAGGGTAGTTGTTTCTGTCTTGAGTTATCCTCTAGAAATGCTTATTTGATATAAACGTATTAATTTTGGTTTTTTGCTTTGTTTATTATACTTTTATTTATATTTTGTATACTGCAGTAGGGCGCAATTCTATGTAGTTACTGAAGAAGCCAAATTTTCATTTGTTGCTGAAAACACGATCAGAATCATCTTTGGCAAATTGATCTTCTATATTTTTCCTTTGGAAAATAGTGATTTCTTTGTAAGACTATGTAAAAGCCTTCTAATTAAGCACAGTATGAGAATTCATAAATACAAAAAGCACGATTTTTAAGATAAGATAAGTTGATCATAAATCGAAAAAAACTTGATTTTCAAACATGTTATTAAAACCTTAACCGATGCTGTATACATATGTCCTAGTTTTTAACACTATCATCATTCAATCATATTAAATTTGGGACAAGTTGTGTATTGTAGTATAACAGGTGATGGAAAAAGACTTTCAACTTTTACTTTAACGTTCAAAAATTTGTAGAAATATATAAAACACACCCAAAAAATATTTAAAATTACTAATCTATGGTGGTATTTAATTTTATATACAATAAACGATATTATATTGCAAATACTGATAATCTGATAAGACAATAATTTTTATAAAATTGAACATTTTGAATTATTGTTTTGTATGAAGAATGCATTGAAAAATTCAATTCTACAATGACGTAATTTATAAAACATTATAATTCTATTATAAACCTTGATTTTAATTGTGTATATGTACAGGATTTTACAGATTTCATACTGGATAATTAGCAAAATGAATTACTTTACAGACTGTTGGTTATTAAGAACACCACTGGATTATTTACTGTTCTTTTTTTCACATAGATTTCATCAAGTGTTAATGAACTTGATGACAAATTTCCAACACACAATATCACCTCATTTAGATGATTTTAATTGTAAATTCATTATAACATAAATTCTTTGTAATTTCTCGCTACAAACTCAACTATAAATTCATCAATATCATGACTCATAACGTTTAAAAAAGCCTATTTGAATATAGGTATTTGATTTATAAATTACGTAAATAGCTGATAATAATAAACAATTTCTACACACACACACAGTACAGGTGCGGCCATTGTCCAATTCCGGTACATTCACTTGTAAGCCCCAATAATTACGATTATCTTAATTATTATGACACAATTACTAGAATATTAGAGAGAAATTACTTAAACATCCAAAAAAAAGTAGAAAAATAAAGAAACGTGATAACTTATCACTGATAAGAGTAGAGCCCCATTTCTAATTGCTGTCAAATTTGTTGTTGTTATTGTTATTATCGTTGAGATCACCTTTGAGGGTTAATTGTTAGTAATTAATCTAATTAACAATTACTCACCTTCGGATAATTCTAAATCAAGCTCGGCTAATTTCTCTCGTACATCTTCTGGCAGTTTGCTTATATCAATATTCAAGTCCCCCATTCTTGATACTTGATTTTATTTATGAAGAAAAAGAAAATGAAAACTTGACTGTTTGTTTTGTTTCACATATGTGTAATTGTAAAAAAAAATATCGGAATTTTGTATTTTAATTATTTTTTTTTCTGTTAGATAAACACTCCGAACTAGACAGTAACTACCATGATAACTTCTCTATACTACCATTTTGGTGATTTTTGTGCATGTGTGCGTGTGTGTGTATATGGAAGCTGTCGTCTGCCGTCAAAGTAGGCTTTGTGAAATGTCAACTTGACATTACAGTTTACAAATATTTTCGGTTTGTTACTAGGCTAATTTAGACAATTTCTCTATAATTAATTAAAATATATTGAGAATTTTTCTAGAATAGCTCAATGTCTTCACTTCAATATAGTCTAATTTTGCTGAAAGTCCAATTTTAGAACTAATTATTGTTGAAAATTTTGTTGAATGTTCTACTATTACTCAATAGAGGTCGTGGCATATGTTACTGTGAACATAGATCTAGTATTTATATATGGATAGCGCCTTAACTCGGAATTTTGAGGCAAATATAGGTAGGTAACCCAAATTACTACTATTAGTAGAAATCATGTATATATACTTATTAGAAAAGTAAACCAGGCTGCTGTTATTTTCAAAATGTTTCTTATAAAATATTTGATTTTTGAAAAGAAAATCTAAGAACTAGTATTTTCAATTTTTTTCCTACGAGATATTTAATGTGTTGCCTAAACGGCTAGCGCGCTAGGCTAAATTAGGGAAAGCTCTATCCGCTCTACCTATATAAATACTAGATCTATGATTCTGAATCTAAAGCGGGATTTTTGAAAATATAAACTTAATCTATATTTTCCGGTTGCACAATACTTTACTTATTATAACTGAAAGAAAATACTAATTATTATATAAAAGAGCGATTAAAACTATCCATTTAACGATTCGGTTACCATTTGGAGCCCCCTTCACCAAGCTGCAACACCCCTGTATGGAAAAACCGAGCATAGTGGAGAAAAACAATGTGTAAATCATAAATCGTCACTGACAAAAAAATTTAAAAAACGCCATAATTTAGAAAATACATACATGAATACAATATTCATTGCCATAATGAGATATATATAAAAATAAGCGACATTTATTCTACCTTATTCGATAATTTTTTGAACACAAGTGTACATGGTTTTATTTGTTTAAAGTAAAATGAAATACAAAATTTATTACACCCAATAGACTTATATTTAAATAGAAAACATAAAAATAATCCAAAAAAAAATTATGTCTCATTCTTTTGTTTAGCTAAGCTTTCCAACTTGACTAAAACTAAACTTAAATCAGCATCTTTATTCAACTTAACATAAACCATATTCCTAACTGTAACGAAACTAATCCAACCATTGATTTCTTTGGAAATTGTACGTAAATATTGTTCGAATTCTTGATGGTTATTATTCAAACAAGTTCCAGTAAAAGAATTTGCTAATTTCTCCAAAACAATGTCCAATAGCAACACACTCTTCTTCTCGGCCACGAATAAATTCCGTGTTAAACGAGCAATTTCCGGTAATTTCTGATATAATTCGATTTCTTTCTGTTTATCGGTGGAACGTGTCATTGATAACAAAGCTTTAGCGGCTTGTTTTTGACGGACTTTCTCCAATAACGCTTTCGGTATTCCTTTCAATATCGATTCTTGTTTAATTTCAGGTTGTTGTTCTTCTGCTTTTGTTTCTTGTTGTTGTTGTTTTTGTTGTGATAATTTAGCTAAAGCTTGTTCCATACGTGTGTTGCAATTAAATAACTTTTTCGCACGTTCTAATACCTGTTGGCCAGTTAATTTCTCCCCATCGGGTATTTGAGGAATGTCATTGCTCGGTTCGATTTCCGGCACTTGTTCAAGATCGAATTCAGGGTGCCAACGGGTGATTTTCTCGTTGTCTATCAATAAAGGTGGTATCAATGATTTTAAGAATTCGTTGTGATATTCTTTGGTTTTCTCTAATAAATGATTATATAATATACGTTTACGTTCTAAGATTATTTGTTCGGTTATTTTCTCAACATTAACTTCAGGCTTTATAACCAATTCCCATTCTTCACGTTTACCACAATTACCAAAAACACGTAATTTATCACGTGTATATTGATAAGCTGTGGGGAAAATTCGTTTAATTTGTCCCAAATGTTTCTCGGTTAAATTCCTTTTCAACATTTTCTCAACACTCGGTTTCAATTTGCGAAAAGTTATCGTCTCTTTCCGATTATATAAAATTTGACACACTATATCGATACCCTCGAATAATTCATATAAATATCGATATTTAAACGGTAATTTCAACTCTCCAGATTTCAAATGATTTTCTTTTACTGGACTTAAAGAATTCAGCAAATTTCTACGGGCTATATTCGTGTCTTTTCGTGGACTTAAATATGGTTTTTCCGGTGATACGCCAGTTTTCTGTGGGCTGAAAATTTAATTGATTTAAAAAATCACAATGATTTTATAGAGAATTACCTTATAGGGACCTCGATTTCGATTGATTTAAATTCTTTTAATTTCGGCGATTGTTGTTTTTGTGTAATGTTCAATGTACGTTCTTCAGCTTCTTTTAAACGTTCTGTTGTTTGATTGAAACGTTTTATTGACGACTTTAATTCGGACAAACGTGGATTTTTTAATAGCCTCTCACGAATATTTGCCAAATCTTGTGTTGTTGATTTGTTTGTTTTATCAACATTCGTCAACATTTCTTGTAGATTCATCTGTTTCGTATCATTGCCAATATTTTTTCCCGTTTCTTGTGTTTTAGTTGCACGTACAATTTTTCTTTTTGTGGGAGTTTTGTTGTCGACATTATTTGTGGCAAATTCGACAATTTTGGGTGTTTTAATTGTAATTTTTTTCACTTCCTCCTCGTCGTTCACTAATTGATTTTTGATGATCGTTTCAGTTCGTGTACTGATTGTTGTAGATTTATCGTTATTTTCAAGCAATAAAACCTTTTTAGCACGATTGATTTTTAAATCATCAATAGCTGAACGTTTTCTTGTATTAAAATAGCACGTAATTGATGGCTGAGCCATTTCTTTTTAGTTCTTATTATTATTTTCTTGTAATAAAATAAAACACCAGAAATTACTGTAAACAAAGGTAGATTTAAAGGTCCTGATGCAAATGACGGTTATTTTCCCTCCATTTCTTGACTGACCTGTCAGATTCTACACGTACCAACACAAATTTGGTAGTTTCCACTAGAAATTACTAGATTTGAGAAAAATAATATTGGTGGTAATGAGAGTAGATAGATGTAGCGCTAAATAAACATTTCAAATTAATTTAGTTACGTTGGTATTTTTAATTTTATAAATATAGTCCATATTGTTAAATTTGAGGGCGGTAAATTCAAATTCAATTTGTTTCAACATTATTTATTTATTATTGCGATTAACGAAAAAAATCATTGTTAATAACCTGTTCCATCTCTGATAAAATATTAATTAAGCGTTTTTTAATCTCATCATCAGTCCGACTCCTCGGTATACGTTCGTTATCATTATCAGGATTCGAGCATTGTCTCAGTATTGAGGCTAATTCAGCTGATGTGAATTGTGTCATTAACAAACCAGGTACGATAATTCGGTTAGATAAACGCCAACCTAAGAAGATTTTTTCACAAATTATCTGTAAATTACTATTTAAAACAGTTGGCTGACATTTCTGTACGTGTTTCAAACATTTCGAACGACAATCATAAAAATCACAATCTTCATCAACTTGACAATAATCAATATTTTTTATAATCGTATTAATTATTGATTTCGGATAGATATTATTTAAATCTAATAATTTCAACTTGCCTTGGTTAACTGAATGGCCGAAATGCTGGAATTTTATATCACATAAATACAAGGGTTCATTAAAATCATTTTCTAAAACATCTAGAAGATCTAAAATTTGTATAGCAATACGCAAATGTTTACCCCAATCATCTCTTGTTATAATATCACTACTATCCATTAAAATATCTGTTAAGGGTTGAATATATTCAACACCATAATATTGACCACAACTGCCGTATAATTGTGGAAATATGTCTTTATCGTCATAGATTTTTGATAATAAATATTCGTTATCTTGTAGTAAAACCCACAAATTATTCATCTCTTTATATCGTTGAACATCTTCTACCCCATTGCTAGAAGGTAGAAGACTGGATAACTTTATAATAGTATCGTGTGTTAATGTTAAATTTAACCGCCGTTTCACCATCGTTTTGATAGTTAACAAGAACTCTTCATCGGTGGGATATTTAATTATACCATTATCGTACCAGTGCAGTTTTTGTTCCTGTATTGGTAGCACTGATGATGATTTAAATACCACACGTTGTTTATTATTATCATTATTGAATTCACCACTAAAGATGATTTGTTTTGTTGTTGATTTGAATGTGTGACATTTTATTGAATGGATATTTGTACATAACGGCGGACATAACGTACCAATAGCATAACCATCTTCATATAATTTACACTAAATTTTTTTATTGATAAAAATGATTAGAAACTTCAAATTATTGGATTCTTACCATTTTAGAGACGTGCTGCCAAGCTTGTAGATTTATGCAAAATAAATTCCATCTGAATAAAAAATAGATTATCGTTGATAACAGGATAACTATTGAATATAGGGTGTATTTGTACGTATAAAGTAGGCTGGGTAAACGACGTGTTATTCGTATCATTTTTTGTTATTTTCTTTTTATTTATTTATTTATTTTTGATAAGGAATCAAGGACGATAAGAGCTGTTTTTGGCGGATTGATGGGGTGAATTTTAGGGGATGATTGTGCGCATTTAACGAGGCCGACGTTGCCAACTTTCTATATCTAAACGATTAGGATAATTTTAAATTCTGGCATTATACAGGGTGTATAACGGCTTTAACAAGCCACAGTTGGCCATGCCTTTGGTTACGTAGCGTTGTAGCTTCATTCGGCCGTTTGTTCTTCATTTCTCAAATCTAGTAAAGTATGAGCCAAGCTACAATCTTATATCCTATGTAACTAAAGACAAGACCTACTGCTAGGTAAAATAGAGTGCTGTATTTTTTAAAAAAGTTACTATTTAGCTATTATTTCATTGAAAAACTCCCCCACGATTTTTTGACAAATACCTTAATTTCAATTCCAACATAAATTCACTTCTTTCATTTCGTTAAAAGTCACTAGATTCTTATTATAATCTTTTATTATAAAGTTTTGAAATAATGTCTTAGAAGTGTTCCCAGCGACAACGTAATGTTTTTTTTTTAAAAATAAGTTTGTGCAAGAATAAGTCTGATCTATTTTTTTATGTTTAAAAATGTTTAATTGTTTGGTTGTTCATTATCTTTCTAACACTTACGATTTAACAGTTTGTGGTGTAAATTAAAAGTAGGTTGGAGTATGGTATACCGGGTGAGTCACTTAAAACGAAAAGTTCCTATAGTAACTCCCATTATTTGGGGAGTGAATCTAAAAATATTTCAAGGATCTATAGGGGTGCCTCTAGAGAACATTCTAGCAAAATTAGAACCTCGTAGCTCATTTGGAAGTTGGTCAAAAAACGCTCGTTTCTGACGATATTGTGATTTTCAAAAACAAACTAGACACTGAAAACGACTTAGAATGACTCGATGATCCTCCCAATATTTTTTTTTGTTTTTCTTCATTTTATTCTGGAACACGTGAGAATGTTTCGCATTTTTTCTAGAATGCAATGGAGAAAAACGAAAAATATCAATGTTGGGAAGGGCCATTCTTAGTCGTTTTACGTGCTTAGCTCGTTCTTAAAAATTGCAGCCTTGTTCAAAAAGAGTGCTTTTTGACTAACTTCCAAATGAGCTAAGAGGCTCTAATTCTGTTAAAATGATCTCCAGGTACCACCCTACAAGTCTTTGAAATATTTTTCGAATCGATCGCCAAATAATGGGAGTTGCTATAAGAACTTTTCGTTTTAGGTGACTCACCCGGTATAAATCATAAGCAGTTATTATTGTCATTAATTTTTTTTAATCACTAATAATTTTTACTATCAACCCTTTAACTGTTATAACATCGCTAACTACCCCCTTACAACCTTTTAATAAATTATAAAAGTATGAATTTCCGGAAGTTTTTCCAATTATAATTCTATTTAAAATGGCTATTGCATCTGATCCAATTTTTTGATTTGGAAATATTCAATTCCAATTGTTTAATTGATTGTTTATTGTTCATTGTTCATTAATCAGACATTATAAGATATACAAAATTAAATCAAAGAAAGTCATTATAAAGAGAATTATTTGTAAGAATTTACACAAATTTATAGCCCTATAATTCGATAAAGGGTGGTAAGGGTTGGTTGATTATATATCATTTTAAAGATTTTTCACGCTTTGCAAAGAAGGCCACTAAAGCAACTCTAATTGAATCCGGACCCTCATGCGGGATCGCTTATGCGGACGCTAAAAGGGCCATTAGGGAAGAATTAGAACGAAAACACCAACTATACTGAGAGGAATTACCAGGAATAGTCCTGCCAAAGACATTTCTGGATCTTTCAAACAGTAGAAGAGCTAAAGAACTCCTAGAATTAAGCAGGAGACAATTAAGGCAGATCACAGGACCGTTTACTGGACACTGTGCACTGAGGAAGCATCTCAATAATATTGGGATCGCAAAAGACCCAAATGTAGGGCCTGTGAAGAGGGAGGTGAAACTTTACCCCATATCTTATGCTACATTGAGGCCTTAAAGGATCTTAGAGCATGGTACCTGGGAGGGGAATATATCTTGAGCAGTATCCTGGACTTTATTAAAGGAACGGGACTACTGGGGAAGACTTTTAACCAAATCAGGGTAGGTATTTTAAATATAAAAAAATCATCGGACAGGCAACTTTTATCTTTAATTTTCTATCAGCCGAACAACTTTCATGTTGATATGTTTTACCATGGGGCAGAAAATTGCAAAAATTTATAAAAAAAATAGCACATAATCATCTAGAACTGCAACCCCCAACAAGGGATGAACATGCAATTTTCATTTATTGATAGCCCTAGTGAATCTCTATCATCTAGTTTTTGAATCACTAAAAAATATTCATAATAAATGAAGATCGAGCTTAGTTTTTGAATTTTTTAGTGGTCAATCCCTCGAGAATAACACTAATAGAAGGTAATCAGCCAAAGAGAGGGGGGGGGAGTACTGAATAACAGAAACATCTGTTGTGTATCGAATTGACAGAATTGGGTATTTCTTTCAATTTACTATGTCTTGTCTAGCTTTAAACATTCATGGTTCTGAGGAAAAAGAATCCCCCGACCTAGATTATTGAAGCAGGTCAGTCGCCCCTCAAATCTTAAACTTTTTTCTTGCAAAGAGAAATTAATTTTTCAAAGGGAAAATATTATTTTTGTATTTAGTTGACTATGAATTTTTTTCGTTGACCGTTTATTAATGACAATATTAATGAATTATTTTATTTAAAAAAGAGTGTATTAA
>JAZBGW010001961.1:0-13201 GCA_037464815.1 Mylabris variabilis | reverse complement strand
ACGATGCCTATCAGAATTTTAGGTTATCTTATTGTTTACGTTCTAGTATTTTCCATAGAAAGTATTTTTCACATTTTTATTTTATTTTAAATTGAAACGAGCAATGTCTACGATTTCATCACCATCAATCGAGTTAAGTTCATATCGTGACCAACATTTCAAAGTAGTAATTATTAATAAATTAAGACATAATTTTAGATTAAAAATCTCTTGAATTTGTAGGGCAGCCGAGCTGAACAAGACCGTTTATTGCGTGTAACATCAACTCTATACGTTGGTAATCTGTCGTTCTATACTACGGAAGAACAAATCTACGAATTGTTTTCAAAATGTGGCGATATACGGCGTGTTGTAATGGGTTTGGATAAATACAAGAAAACGCCTTGTGGCTTCTGTTTCGTTGAATATTACACACGTGAAGATGCTGAGAATTGTTTGCGGTACATCAACGGCACTCGATTAGATGACAGGATAGTTCGAACAGATTGGGATGCTGGCTTTATTGAAGGGCGACAGTATGGACGTGGCAAAACTGGTGGACAGGTTCGTTGTTGAACCGTTTTACAATTTAATTTTATATAAATGTAATGACAATTTTAAATGGAATTGTAGGTTCGTGATGAATACAGAACGGATTATGATGCAGGACGAGGTGGTTACGGTAAAATAATACAACAGAAATTGGGCGCCAATGAAGGCGGTGGTTTCGCCAGATAAATTACCATTGACTTTAAATTATGTTTTTAATTAATTAATTAGTTAATAATAATGATTGTAAAACTACAAATAGCCAACAGTCTCGTTATACAATCAAAGCTACAAGTACAGATAAATATTTTTGTAGCGGAATGGGAAAATCGGGTGAGAAACGTTTATTTAACGGATTCAAACGTTTCTCACCCGATACAACATCAGATCTGTTTACGTTTCTTTTTCGTATGTAACAATGAATCTATACTGCCATATTTACTAGAATTAACAGATGTACAAATAGATGGATTATTTACAACATTATCAACTCGATTGATTAAATTTTCTGGTCATATAATTTTATAATAATCGTTGAAATTCAAACGTACACTCAGTAACTGTAGATTCATATTCGAACTGGACGATAATAGTTTTAAATATTCTTTGACGAATTGTTGATAGGTCTGTGATAGATTCTTTACATGTGTTTTCATATTGTTGAGAAACTGATGGAAGGTGGCTACCCGTGTTTGTGCTTCAATTTTATCTTTCTGTGTTGTACCAAAATTATTTACCGTTTCACATTTCTGTCGATATCTCATATAGGCTTCATACTCTTTTGTTGCAGCATTATTTAACGTATTCTGATGATTCTCTAATGTTAAAACCACATTATAAATTAAACGTAACAATGAAAATAACGATCTAGAATTCTCATCTAATAGAACACCGGTCTCAACTGAATGTAGGAATGTTGTATGAGCATTGATGACATCGTCTAAACATTCCGCATGATTGACTTTTCGTATCATTTCAGCCCATGAACATTCTAATACTTCAAATAAGAAGTAATATTGTGTTTGATGGAGAAAATGGATCATTTCACTTGTCAATAGATGAATCGTGTGCATTATCGGTTTTAATTCTAATAACAACAAAATTATTAATATAAGTACAATCACACATTCTATCCAAGGAATTATTTATTAAAAAAAAAAGTTACTGCTGAACCTGTTTTATATTATTAGGCCATTATTAGCACCTATAGTCAATGTAATACAAAACAATCAAGAATTAAAATTAATTGTACCAAGAAGGAAAATGTACGAAAAAAACAGGCTCCAAGAGTTTTCTCTACCATTGAGAATTTGATCACATTTTTCCAAATTAGAAAGCTTTGTAGGATGCACCTTGAAATGCTCTATCCAACGCACATCCATTTTTGACATTATCTTAAAAAACTAGGGAGTAATCGCTGTTTGAAAATTGACTATTCTCGCACGCCGCATCGACATATTGGTCCGGAATGGTAATTTTAACTCTTAATTGTTTCTGTATTATTTGGCGAGCGATTGAAAAAATATTTCAAGGATTTATAGGAGGGTGCCCAGAGATCATTTTAGCCAAATTAGAATCTTGTAGCTCATTTTAAAGTCGGTCAAAAAACGCTCGTTTTGGATATGGTCACGATTTTGAAAAACGAGCTAAATACGTAAAACGACTAAGAATGACTCGGGGACCATCCCAACATTGATTTTTTTTCGATTTTTTCCATTGTATTCTATAAAAAAAGCAAAACACTTTCTCCCGCTCCGGAAAAAATAGAGGAAAACAAAAAAACTAATGTTAGCAGAATCCCCGAGTTTTTCTTGTTTAGTTCGTTTTTGAAAATCGCAATATCGTCAGAAACGAGCAATTATTATCCAACTTTAAAATGAGCTATGCGGTTCTAATTTTGTTAAATTGATCTCTAGACACCCTCCTTGAAATATTTTTCCAATTGCTCGCCAACTAATAGGAGTTTCATACGAATCGGGTACATTTAAATAGTGGTGGTGAAATTCGTGTTACCCTTTTCATGATTTCCACTTTCTTTTAAGGGATAGCTGGAGTACGGCTTCGAAAAAGTGACAATTTTTAATCATCGATTTCTCGTTTGTCATCTAAATTATTCAAACGCTCTAACCAGCGTTGAGTTGATTATAGGTGCTGATGATTTCCTAATAAAATGAACCCGATTCATCAGTAACTTTGTTTTCAATAAAAAATCCTTGAATTGAACGTCTGATTGTATTATAAATATTATCAATTTTAAAAAACTAAGGATGGGCAACATTCATCAGAATTAAAATTATTATTATTCGTATTTGTTAGATATTAAATAAATACCTTTAATTTTACGAAAAATCTTCGCTAAACTAATCTGTTGTTTGCGCATATTAGCAAGAACAAATTCCATACGTTTTGCCTTCCATAATGCACCAAATAAACATTGATATGTTGGTATTGTCGGTTGGAAGATTGTACCAACTGGACCATCAACAATATAAATCAAACTAAATACATCCCAACCGGTATCACCTTTCGAATAGCCCATAAAACTAACATTTAAACGTTGTAATGTATCCTCATCCTCGTATTGGGCGTTTGTTACACGTATTGCTGATTCTAAAATTGCCGATAATGTATGAATATAAATCTCATTAGCTGGTTTATTCAATTCTGGACTAAAATAAAAATAATAATTAGAAGATAAATTAGAGAATTCCATGATAATTTAAGAAAATTACACTAAAAGTTCTAATAGATGTCGAATAAAATCACCCTGTCCTAATAAGAGATAGCGTCTTAACGATTGTAGATGTTCAAATAAACGATATTTATCCTTTAATAAATCCAATACACGTAATGATGTTTCACGATAGACTTTCTCTAATGTTGTATGGAATTCAATACTTTGTTCCGGTTGAAATAATGCATCCGGTTGCGTGAATTTAAATAATTTTTGTAATGAATCCCTTCCAGGTAATTGACCGTCATCTTTACAAATTTGCCGTAAGAAATTTATACTTTTACCAGTTGCTAGAATCTTCTTAGCTTGTTCTAATGTTATAAATGATGGTATCATTGCCTTTCTAACATGATACTTATCATACCATAAACGTTCAACTTTATTCGTATTAATGTTACGTAATTCAATAAAGAATTCATTATATGGATCATTGATATCACCATCTAATAACCAACGTGATAACATTATATACAACGGTTTACATACAGATGTTAGAACTTTTTGTGAGATCTCTTGTGCACATTTTGAACCGTGCTGTAGAAAACCGTGTATTGATGTTATCAATGCCCCACCTCTTTTATCATTGCATTGTTCAGCAATGTACGCTAACCATTCAAATCTTATATGGTGATCATGGATGTAGACCAGAGTTTTACGCAATGTTAACCGAATGGTATCCGGTACTCCTTCCTGTTGAGTCAACTACACAAAAAAAGAGTTGTTAAATTTGATTGTAAATCTCTCTTAAGAAATTTGTTATCTTACAGCAGTTTGAAGAATAGCAATGGTTTTGTAATAACTCGACAATTCTTCACGTAAATACGCAATTAACGCTTGACAAATTATACCATTTTGTTTATCATTATTATCGCAATATTGTTTCAATTGATTGTGTAGAAAACTTGTCCCTAATAGACGTTCAATTAAACATTTCTGTGTAGGATTTAGATTTGTTTTCTGATCGATAACGAAACCAAGACCGGCTGTTTCCTTTTTTAAATAGACCCCTTCGATTCCTTGAAACGAATAGATGATGTCTTGTAAAATATTTTTCTCAATAGCGAAATTTACATCTAGAAAATTTCAGTTAATTATCTATTTTATATATAAATCGATCATTTATAAATTACTTGAATTTGATGGTGTTTCATTTGTGGAATCTTTCAACAAATTTGACGCCAATCTTGATAGCTATAATAGTTTTAAAAAGATTAAAAATTTCAATAAAAATCATTGATTTAAATGACAGACCTGGGAATTTGTTGTTGTCATTGTTGCATGCGATCGTGTTAATTTAAGGGAAGAACAACTATGAAACACGCTATTCATCGAGTCTTGAGACGTACTGTTTTTTACCTGTTTTGCGTTATTACGACTAGGCAGTCGGTCAAGACTCTCAAAGGTATTCCAACGAATCTCCTTTGAATTTGATGAAGTAATGCTCAATTTGTACAAAAATTTCAAAATTGCACACCGATTCTTTAAAGTACTCTGAAAAATTAAAGTTGAATAACGTTTTAATTCTTATGATACAACAAATTATTTACCGATTTGCATATGTTTGAGTACAGCAAATCGAAACGTTCCCCATCATCTTTTGAGCGTTTATTTAGAATTTCTCTAATTTGAAAACACAAATATTGTTCATCGCTCACGTTAGTATCGACAGTTTCGGTTGATGATGATAGAAAATTGAAGGCAATTTTACATAAGTTTGCTGAAATTTCTGTAAAATTTATCGATTGTTACATTAACATTTTAAAAAATAATTAATGTTACTTACCTGGATTATTTTTAGCGAAATGATTACATAGTTTTAAGATTAATTCGGGTTGATTTGTTGTATCGGTGGATGTATTCATAATTAATTATTTTTAATGTTTAGAAGAAATATTTAATTTTAATTAGAAATTGTTGGTTATGTGCAAATGTCAAATTCAAATGTTATCGACAAACTGTGTTGTCATAGTGGTACTAAATTCTTTAAATTTAAGACAAAATTTTACAATTTTTTTATTTGGTGTATTTTTATACGTTCAGACATGTAAATATATTGGGGGCTTGCACGAGAAAATTCTTGAGAAGAAAATTCCTAAAATTTGCAAAATTTTCTGTCATCATAATATATATCCATGCATCAGCATTGTACAAGAAAAACACAACACCTGCAATCATTGATTTATTTACTGGAGTAAGTAGGCGTATGGTGTCTGGTAAAAATTTGTCAAAATTATCGGAAAATATGGCGGACCTAATTGTCAAAAATAAACCAGGAATATTTAATGATGTTTATTACTTCTTGAGGAAAAATTGGTAGATTATATGCAGAAAAAAGCCCATTTGCATTAAAATTTGCAATTTTATTTTTGACAATTAAATCCGCCATGTTTGCTAATAGTTTTGTCAAAATTCTACATAGGCCTACTTAATCCAGTAATAAATCAATGCTTGTAACTTGTAATGCTTATTCAAAGCTGTTGTGTTTCTTGTAT
The DNA here is from genome assembly GCA_037464815.1 of Mylabris variabilis. Taxonomy (NCBI): domain Eukaryota; kingdom Metazoa; phylum Arthropoda; class Insecta; order Coleoptera; family Meloidae; genus Mylabris; species Mylabris variabilis. The sequence continues at coordinate 7,447 of JAZBGW010001961.1, read as the reverse complement.
ACTATATGCTGGTGCATGGATATAATGATGACAGAAAATCTTGCAAACTTTGAGAATTTTCTTATGTAACCCTCTAATATTTCTACATATCTGAACGTAGAAAAATATGCCCTACTCGAAAATGCAATAGAAAAATAGGAAATAGGAAGTACCATTTAAAATCATTGATAGACTTGGCATTGCTGCAAATGGAGTCTATGCTAGAAAATTTTAATTTTGTTATAGTGGTCACACACTAACTTGAAAATATTTGAAATTTTAACCGTTGAGCAAATGTTTAAGTTCTTTACAATTATTGTAAAGTGGTTGGATTCATAGACAAGGTTGAATTTATGCCGAAGAAAAATTAATTGGGTTGTTATTTAGATGGAAAAACAACAGCGATCTTCCGTAAGTTTATTAAAAACAATTTTAAAAAGTTTATTGTTGTTATTATTTATATAATAAACTATGAATAACAGTCCAATTGTGTACTTATCAATTTTTGTTGAATTACTTTTCGAAACATGATTCTAGATTCGTAATCCCAATATTTCGAAAACTAACATCAATGAGATTGTGAACGGAGGTGAAAAATCAAGTAAAAGGGTCAGTTTTTCATCAAGAAATCATATAAAGTATGCTCTGTTATATTCTAATTATTATTGCTTTTTATTCTGTGTTGTGTTATTATAGGACATTCGTTAAAGGTAGTGAAACAACACAATGGGACTTAACATATGAGGAGGCAATAAATTCAATACAATCATCACAGGAAGAAACAAATAAAGCTCCAGAGAAAAATACACCGAAAAACAATTCAATTAATTGTATCGAACTAAACGAAATAGATGAAGAACAATCAACTGATACAGAAGACCATGCAAACCAAACATTATTCAACATCGAAAGCCTTAGCATGGAAATTGAAGAGATGGATATAATAACTGAAATACACACATATCAGCCTAGAATAATCATTGATAAGGAAAATCTACCGATAATGATTGATAACGGAAATTATAAAGAACGGACAATTTGTCAATCAATAAAGAATATAGAGTTTACATGTCGAAATACAATGAAAAATCCTGATATTTCTGACATGGAACTTACTTGCCAAATGAAAAAATTACCAAATAATTCAATTATGAAGTCAGTACCGACAAAAATAACTGATAAGGTCATCACTTGTCAACGGACTGAAAGTGATACGTTACCAGATATGGAATTCATTTGTCAATTATCAAATTATACTATAAAATCAGTATTAAATAAAACTGAAATGGAATTAACTTGTCAGCAACTTGAGAAAATTAACGAATCTAAGATTGAATCAAGCCAAACTAAATTTACATATCGGTCACCAAATTTTACAGCGAATTCATCATTGAAATCAGTACCAAATAAAAGTGAAATGGAACTGATTTGTCAGCAAAATACAAATGATAAGGAACGTGGAGTCAAATTAACAGAATCAAAATTGATAGGAAATCGAAGTGAAATTTTAGAACAACAGCAAACTTGTTTGCATAATGATGATATTGAAGACATGGAATGGTCTCCAATAACACCACGAAAGTCAACTGAAAATTGTGTACAAATCGATCGGATTAGGAAACGTAGTCTAGTATCAAGTTTTATACAATTTGATTCACCACAAATTAAAAAGCAAGCATTATCAAATGGAGGAAATCAAACACCTAAATCACCAATGAATTTATCAATGAAATTTATAACACCAGATGGTAAAAAGAAATCAAATATACCAACACCTATCAGTAGTGGAAAATTAAAGAAGCAGAAAATAACACAACCAGATGAAAATTTAGATTTTCTACCCATAGAATCAACAAGAACAACAACAACAAAATCATCAAAAAATGACAATAAGAAGGTATTATGTAGTGAGAAAATTGATAAAAATTTTGAAAAATATCATCTATCTTATATTAAAACCCCGTATAGATCTGACGTGACGATAATGAGTCCATGTATTGATAATATACAACAATTGATTGATACAACACTTACAATTCGATTACCGGAACCTTCAATTTCAATGAATAAAACAGCATCAATAAATAAAGTAGGAGAAATTGAAATTACACTACCAAGTACAAGTTACACAGAATTGAATATTGATGATAATATCAATGATACAACAGCATCATTAAAAGAGTATTGTCGATTTCAAAATATCAATAATACATTCGTTTTAAATAACTTGTGCAATCATAACGATAATGATCATGTTTATATTGGTGATTGTTCAATTGAACTTGTTTCAAGTTTTGATGATGTTAAAACAACAATTGATAAATCTTATACTAGTGATGATTATGATCTTCCATTAACCAGGAAATTTCTAGAAAATTTTCAACTAAAACGATATCGTTTTAAATTAGAACCGTTTCCATCAACAAGTAATATTGAAAAGAATCAGAAATTTATCCATGATTTTATCGACAATTTTGAATTTAAACGATTCACTGCACCGTCTATAGAGGATGTTGATCGATTAATGGAACGCTTGAGAAATGAATTGGATAATAATTCGGAGAATAATACAATTATAGAAATTTCAGATAGTGTAAATAATGAATCGACATTAGAGAAGAGAATTCGCACGTTAGAAAAAGAGTTCGTATTTTATTACAATAAATAATTCAGAAATTTTAATTATTTATATCATCTTTTTTTTGATTTTCAGGCGAGAAGAGGGCATTTGGGAACTCATAGAAACCAACAATAATTTGTATAAATTTAATATTGTTTATAGTAGACTCGTTTTAACTGTTGAATTGAATCGTGATAATGAGAACGTATCCAATTTTACAATCGATATAGCCAAGCCAGGTATTTCTTTTTTTTCAAAACAACGAATTTAAAATTTTATTTGATTATAATTTTTAGAAAAAATAAGAAACCTGTTAAATCATATTCATAAAGCTATCAAACAGAAATTACATTTATCTAATATGCAATCAAAATTAGGCCAATCGTACGATCTGATAGTTTTTTTGCAATACACTGAAATGGTTATCGAGAAATGCATTAGTTTTATTAAAGATTTTACATTGTATGGGTTCTATGATCCAATATTTGATGAGCATTGCTGGTATGTAATTTTATAAAATTATTTTTTATTTTTGTAATTAATATATGTATTTTTTTTGTAGGCTTAGTTTTAAAATTCGAGATGCAGACAAGATGAAATTCTTTATAACTTCTGTAAATATGTTAAATTTAGAGAATCTAACTGATGATGATATAAAGATTACTTTTAAATTTGGTGATTGTGATGTGAAGAAATTGAAGAAAATTGTAAAAAAATGTTCGAAACGGCCCAGATTTCTTCATGTTTTAATCAATTCAATTGAAGAATATTGCGTCTAGGATTGCTGATTTATTCAATGATTATTTATTTTACTTACAATTATTACATACATTACGTTTTATAAACAAGTATTTTATTCAATTTTAATACGAAATTTCGTTGATTTTCATCCCTTATCAGATTTTATATCGATATTATTGGTTTTAATTCTTGTTTAGAAATACAAAAGGGTATCTTTTTATTTTTTATGTAGGTTTCCGTATTTGCATTTGTAATAAACCGACAAGTTGAGTACATAGCGTAACTGGATACATTCATCGATAACATTGATGCGTTACAAAAACAAATGACAATTTCACTAATAAATCAAGTTGCGCTCTGCGTTCGTCAGGTATTATTATCTAATTCAAGTTAAGAATTGTTAATTTTATTTTTTATCTGAGTGATTATACTTTTTGGATCGTGCTTTTAATAATATTTGAATTAAACAAAAGAATCAAGCACAGACTGGCAACAGTGCGTGTTTGATAACGATTCGTTTTAGCGCCACCTGACGTGCGTTTCGTTGATTTTCGGATATTTGCTAGGCAACCAACAATACAGGTTTTCCGGTATTTTTCCGGGTATATAAAAACGATGATTTCCCGTAGAGAAAATCTATTAATTCGACCGTGGCAACAGAAACGCTATGATAATCATAGAAGAAAAGTTGACAATTTTCTGATAAAACTAAAGGATTTCACTGTATTTGGGATTTGTTTTAGGTGCAATCAGCCGGACCGGTTATTGATAATAAGCCGCCAGTAATTAGACAACATGTTTTAATAAAATTGAAGAAACAACAAAAAGAAATCGAACGTTGCCGAGAGATCGAAAATAATAATTTTCTTTTATTGAAGAAAATCAACGATATATCGAAAACGAATCGTGTTGATAATCATTGGAGTACACCGCAACCGAAGTAATAACGATCAAAATTTATCAATATTTCGATATCTATATATTTCTTGTAGTTTTCTAAACAGGGTAACCATTTACGATATAAAAGACAAAATGCTTGATAAATCTGAAACAGACACGAGGAAATCTATTGAAAAACAGCACCAAAGTCGTCGTCAAAAATGTTACGCTTGTACTCCACAACAACTACCGGAGACGAACGTAATTTTTTTCCGGCTTTTATTAATCATCACAATTAGTTGTATTTATTGTTATAGATTCCAGAAGAACGTATACCATGGGAACCTGAGAAATTACCAATTTCGCGTAAAATTCGTAGCAGATCCGTACCAACGTTACAAAAATCGTTAACAATTCGTGAAACTCCTCATTCCGCTCCGTTGTTGCAAGCCACAAAACATAAACAAAAATCGTTGCCTAAAGTGAGCTTTAGCGATCAAAAAAACAGGAAAGAAATTCCACATAAATCAACGCAAAATATTTTATTAACCCGAGGCTGTTTAAAATTACTCGTCAACTTTCCTGCCGATACTGTTGTGAAATTTCAACGCGGCCACCAGGAGAGAATCCTAATGCATGGTTTATGTAATTGTAAAAATCATGGAATTTCGGTATAGGTGCAGGAAAAATCATGGAAAATTTGCATAAATTTATTAGTCTTGTTATAAAAGAACATGACTGAGCTGCTGTTTTTTTTTGTTTATTTTAATGTTCTTATCATCCCACTAGAATAGACTCGAAATTAGTTTTTTCGTTTGAACTTTCCAATGAATTATTGGGTCGTTAACATGACTCTTTCTATGCAAATAAACATATGATTGAAATGTATCTTTCCTCTAAACATTAAAAAACTATTTAGATTTCAAAGATTTTGTTCGTTTGTCTTTAGTTCGAAGAAGATAGACTGAAAATCTTGGATGATGGTAAACGATTATTTTTTCCTTTCCTTAAATCATATACATTGTTATATGGAAACAGACAACGGAATTTTTGATATTTCCAGAAACTAGTCGATCAGTTTTTCTGGATACAGTATTGATGATTACAGAGAAATGATAAAAAATAAAACTTAAGAATAATTCAAAGTTAATATCAATAAAAATACGTTACTTTTTGAAATAAAAATCCATGCATGATTTTATTCGTATATAATTTATTTACGTGTTTTTTTTTGTTTCTAAATTATATAAATAATTAACAATAAATCGATCATGCACAGATTTTCTTTGTTTATCCTATATATTTGAAATCTTTATATACATATGTACGGTCATTTTAATCCTATAAATCCAATATTTAAATTAAAACCAAAAAATTATATTAATTCGAGTATAAATAAATAGCCATGTTGTAAAATTACACTTAAATTTCCATCATTTTTACATTCAACAAATAAAAAAAAATTAATATGTACAACATGTATGTCTATCTTCATTTAAAATGAACGTACATAGTTCCTGGTTTTCCAATAAATTGCGAAAAAGGAGGCCAACAAACGAGCTAAGATGACGTTGATCATAATAATAATAATAATAATTATAATTATAGTAGACGAAAAAATAGATTTTCTTTCCAACGAAAAAAAATTTACACTGAGCATTAACTGTTGTTGAATAAATCAAAATTTGAAACCTTCATTCGGCACATTCGTATTTGGACCAAATTGGAAACCTGTATCGCCGGCCGCTGGTACCAAATTTGGATCATCTTCCGTCTATAATTAAAATATTATCATTTAGAATATATATTATTTAAAAAAAAAATTATAAAAATTAACGTACATCACCGCTGAAATATTGCTCAATAATATCGTAAGCAAGTCGATAAATTTCTATATTGTCATGATTTTGTAATTGTTCAATTTTATCTAAACCATTACATTCCTCAATCATTGTACATAATTGTTCAACTTCAGGTCCGGCCATTTTCAACATATTATTAATACCATCTAATACAACTTGTACAACTTGTGGATCTTTACATGTTAATAAATCACAAAATGGAGGTATAACACCTTCACGTATTAATGCAGCAACTTGTTCTTTATTACCACCAATTGTTAAATTACTTATTGCCCAAGCAGCTTCTTTTTGTGTTTGAAAATCACCTTTACTTAAATTTTGTATAATTTTTGGTAATAGACCAGCATTTATTACGGCTTGTACTTGTGATTGATTACCAGCTGTTATATTTGATAAGAACCACACAGCTTCTTTACAAATCTTCTCTTTTGGATGTGTCAACAAGGCCGGGAAGTGGGACAAGGCATCGCAATTCAACACCACCTAACACAAAGATAATTAAAAAAAAAAAAATTAGAGTATCATACAAATTTTTGATTTACTATAAATAAAAATGGAAATAATACCGCGAAATCATCGGGAAGTTGTTTTTTATTAGTGATCAATACATTAACACATGTCAAATGGACTAAAGTATGAACCAAGTTACGATACTACGTAAAAAGGCACTACCAACTGCGAGGTGAAATATCGTTGTATGTTTGGCCAGAGGAACTGATTATACTGCGCTATGTTGATATATGGAAATCTTATAAATTTTAAAAATGCTTCTCCAAACATTAACATTAAAAAATTAGAGCTAAAATAGAGCTGGAATATGGAAAATAATTCTACTTCCCAATTAAGGGTACTGCTAAATGCTAAATTGAAATCGTACAATTACATAGAAATTCCAGAAGAGGAAAGTTGGGGCCACATAACTTGAAAACGGTAAGAGGTATTGCGCTTGGAAATACCTCAATCGATCACAAATTTTATTCTTTATCGGGGGGCGGCCGATTTTTGGTGGAAAACCGATTAGATTTTCCAAATATACGGAAATAGCATGAGTTTTATCCTAAAAATGTAGTGTCTAGTTAGGCCACTTTACTTCTTGTTTAGTGAAAATAATTTAATTAAATTTCTATGAATAAATAGAGGAAAGTCAATTACATGGGGGGGGGTCCGATCAAATCCCGATTTTCATTTTCATTTCGGAAAATATTGCATTCAAAGTAGCCTATTTTTTCCAAATTATAAATCTGAATATGCAGTAAGAAACGAGTATTCTATTTAATAGTCATTTACATGCATAATAAGATGAACCAAATATAACGTTAGTCATTATTTTGAGTGGTCTACTACATTTATAGGCAGGGCTTCGAAC
>JAZBGW010001960.1:0-13205 GCA_037464815.1 Mylabris variabilis | reverse complement strand
TAGCGGTCCTTGCTCCTAAAAGTGTTGCTTTTGTTTTGCCCAATACTGTATGGTACGTATACGTACTTGCATTGATCATCCAATAAACATAAAAGTCCATTAGGTTTGCCTTCAATTAAATGTAAACAACCTGTATTATCCATAAATTCAATATTATTCCAACGTATACCCTCTTTACGATATTCTTCTTGTTCATATTTAAATACATGTTGATTAAAATAATATTGTAAATGTTCATTAGCGTAATTTATACATAATTGTTCGAAACTATTCATTAAACCGAAATCTTCAAAACCGAAAATATCTAATACACCAATTGAATTGCCTTGGTGTTCTCTTAATGTATCCTTTTTTGATAATAATGCATGATTCACTTGTAATACAATCCAATCAAATAATGCACCATATAAACATTTAGCCATTGCATCACGACTAGCTATAGCTTCTGGTAAACGATAATTAATCACTAATGTTTCACCAGATGCACGGGCACGTTTTGCTGTTAATGCTTGTAATAATGTCTCTTGTTTAACACGTAATAATTCTGATATTAAATAGACAACATCGGGATTTTTAACACCAACAGATTCATCATGATGATATGCTGATTTACGTGGTTGAAATTCAACATTACCTAATAATAATACAGCTGATAATACAGAGAATAGACGACGTTGTTTCTCGGCGGTAAAACCAACCATTTCCATTGATTGTTTTAAACGTGAAAATTCATAACTTTCATCAACATTATCTAATGTTAAACAAGATTTATTTAAATAATAATATTGATCTGGTGATTTTAAATGTAATATTTGTTTCTCTTGTTCAGTGGCACCTTCTAATAAATAATAGAATACATGATAATTACGTTCGTTACGTCCTTGTGAACATATACGTGACTTTTCTAAAAGATATTTTTGTACAACAGCACCATGCACCATACCATTCTCTTTATAATTCACTTGAATAAATTTACCAAAACGACTCGAATTATTATTATGGGCTGTTTTAGCATTACCAAAGGCTTCTAATACTGGACCAGCACTAAGGATCGTCTGTTCAACACCACTACCATGTGAACCTTTCTGACTTAAAGCGGTTAAATGGTGTAGAAGGAAATTTGTGCTCTCTGTTTTACCAGAACCACTCTCACCACTAATTACAATACATTGATTCTTACGATCTTTTAACATACAATAATAAGCTGTATCAGCTACAGCAAATATATGCGGTGGTAGATTTGGACCTAATCGTCGATTTTGATATAATTTCACATATTTCGGATTATAAATTGGATAGAATTTGAATGGATTTAATGCAATCAATATTGAACCAACATATGTGTAAATATGGCCAGCAACAAAACGTGCACGTAAATTATCTAATAATGTTTGTTCATTTAAATCAGGCAATTGACACAAATCTGGATATTCACGATCTTTTGGTTGATATAAGAAACGATGGAAATAATCTTTTATTAATTGTGGATCCATAACGAATTGTTCACGCCATACATAATCGTTAATTTTCTCTCTTAAATAAAAACGATACGATGATTGATCTGTACGATTTTTTGGCCATAACATCATCACTTGTACGGGATTCTCATTTGGTGCTAAACGACGTTCCTTACATTCCTGTCCAAAATCATCACCAATCACTTCGGCTAATTCATATGTTGCATTCTCATTTAATAATAAACGTTCAACAATACAAGAAACTATCTCTTCTGATGTTGTTTGTTTACTAGCTTCAACTGATAATGCTTCATATAGTGCAGACAATGCACCCACATAAACTTGAACAATATAACGATTATTTTCAGTTGTTGGCATCATTGCGAGATAAATTTCTTACTAAAACGAAAAAAACAACCCTAACAAATTTCTTTGTTTTCTAAAAAAAAATCACACAACACCAACGATATTTAATAATAATAATAGTTTTAAAAAAGTTCTAAAACTGTACTGTTGGAGCATAATGTGAGAATATCTCTGCTTATACTCCTCCAACATATTTTTTTTTTTTAAATTTTCTCTCTTATTTTACACACACTTTTATCACAAACAACAACAAAATCACTAGTTTGTTTATCAACATGCTTCCTTCTTCTCAACTCTAGCTGTCGTCAGTGGAGTTTTCTGTAACAAAAAAAAATAATACATGATGACATCACGATTATTTCGACAAATTTTCAAAACAAATAAACCAGAAAAAAATAGAGTGGAAATCCACCTACAATCATTCTATTTGTAAAAATTTCAATTTATAACGGAAATTGTAGTAAATGACATCATACATCATAGATTATTTTTTATATTTCTTGTGCAAAGAATATTGCCACTTGTTGTTAAATAATTATGAGGCATTGAAGGATAAAAAGAATTAATTTAAAACAATTAACGTAATTACAAGTATGACAAAAATATTGATGGAGATAGAGGAAGAAAGAGAGAGAGATTATTACAATTACAAGGTTGTAAATAAACTTATAGAAAAATCTACAGAATAATTTTAACTAATTTTTATAACCTTCATGCTATTCTAGATTTGATTCATGGTGTAATTTTAATGTGAGACAATTTTAGAGGAAATACATTAATATAAACAATACAATACGTAGGATAGGATATATCTTAAATATCCTCATGGTGTATAGAAAAATTAATCAAATTCGCAAATATTATGTGTAGGATTTTGAATGCTGCGTTTGCAACTTTGAATCAAATCGATTAATTTCAAAAATTTAGCTACGAAACACGTTTATGACTTGTTAGAAATAGATTTTGAATTGATGGAAGTTTATTCAATTTTGATTATAGCCGTTTGGACATTTAAACTGTTTTTTAAATGGAACGGTATATTTTTTATTAATTTTTAGATAATACGGTAAAATTAAAAATATGACCGATGTCTTAACTATAACGGTTCTGAAGATATTTCGACATTTTTGGTGAAAATTTTAAGTAATGCAATGTTCAATTAAAAAATACGTATCTAAGAAACTATTAGCGTCAAAAATTCAAGACTTATAACAAGAATACCTAAAAAAAAATACTTTTTGATGAGTATTGTAGTTTTTACTTATCATCCAGCATTTGTTTTATTTCTGCCAATTTTCAAAATGTAGGGAAAAAAATTGTAAAAAACAATTTCTTATAATTTTTGAAAATTTTCAACTGACAAGTAAACCATCCGATTTTGATGATTTTTGGTATATAGGTAGTTCATTCTATACTAAGGGATGCATATTTTGTCGTTTGTGCCCGTCCTAAAGTTTAAGGGAGATATTTGGGGTTGAAGTTAACCCTGCAAAATCAGTTTTTTTGAAAAATCTCTAAAACGGCTGAATATTTTTTAGTAATTCAAAAACTATATAGGCGATAGATTCATTAGGGCTATTAAAAAATGATAATTGCGTGTTCATCCCTTGTTAGGGGTTGAAGTTTTAGAAGGTTATATGCGATTTTTTATGAATTTTTACGATTTTCTACCCCATGGTAGAACATATCAACATAAAAATTCTTCAGCTGATGGAAAATTAAAGAACAAAAGTTACCTGTACAAAGATTGTTTTGTATTTAAATTACCTACCCTGTAAGCAGCTTATAGGGGCTGTATCTAAAGGCGTAAAACTTGACGTGTATTATTTTTCAAAATTCCAACTCTATGGACTCCTTTAAAAGATCTTTGAAATGATAGATAATCAGCCACCCCTTACAACCCCTTATCAAATTATAAGGCTATAAATTTGTGTAAATTCTTACAATTAATAATTCTCCTTATAATGACTTTGTTTCATTTAATTTTGTATATTTTATAAATATAGATCATAAGCAGTTGTTATTGTTATTAATTTTTTCAACCACTAATAATGTTTGCTACCAACTGTTACAAAATCGCTAACTACCCCCTTACAAGCCCTTAATTAATGATAAAAGTATTAATTTCTGGAAGGTTTTCCAATTATTAGTTCTATTTGTAATGACTTAATTTTTCTAATTTGATACATTGACTGCTTAAATTAACAATTAGGGATCTATTTTTCTTTTTTCTTTTTAAAAATATGTAATTGTTATTATTTATCTTTTTGATGAGCTTTCCGCTTTTCAAAAACCTTCCAGAAATTCATACTTTTATAATTCGATACGGGGTTGTAAGGGTGGTTGATTATATATCATTTCAAAGTTCTTCTAAAAGAGTTTAAGATCCATATAATTGGAATTTTGAAAAATAATGCACGTCAAAATTTACGCCTTAAGATAGGTACAGCCCCTGTAAGCTGCTATTGGGGTAGGTATTTTAAATACAAAAAATCCTCGGACAGAACTTTTATTTTTTAATTTTCTATCAGCAGAAGAATTTTCATGTTGATATGTTTTAGCATAGGATAGAAAATTGCAAAAAGTCATAAAAAATAGCATATAATCATCTGAAACTTTAAGCCCCAACAAGGGATGAATACGCAATTTATATTTTTTGATAGCCCTAATGAATCTCTATCATCTAGTTTTTGAATCACTAAAAAATATTCATCCGTTCCAGAGATATTTGGAAAAAACTGATTTTGCAGGGGTAACTTCAACCCCAAATATCTCCCTTAAATTTCAATATGAACACGAACGACAAAACACACATACCTTAGAATAGAATGAACTACCTATACACCAAAAATTATCAAAATCGGGAGTTTCAACCTCTGTTTACTTGTTAGTTAAAATCTAGTAGCCTTTATCAAAATTCTATATAAAATTTATATGCGATTCAAAACTATTTAAATCGTTTCTACAATTAATAATTAAAATTAATAAAAATGGATAAAACTTGATAATTACTTGAATTATAATTAAATTTACTTTTTACCTACATATATATATATATAGAGAGAGAGGTGGTTCTGACAGCAAAAATTAATTTGTTACAGAGGAAGTTCTCAATGAAGCTAAATACTGAAAATAATTCAAAAACTACATAAATCGATGTAGAATTATTTTTCCTATTAGAATCTGAAAAGAAATTTGATATCGCATTTAAAATAGCTCAAGATTGCAGTTTGAAAAAATTAATTTCAGCTGAATTATAGAAAATAATCAATAGAGTTATAGTATTTAATAAAAAATGCAATGTCTTTATTATTTGAATTCCATAATTAATTATTTCTGTTATGTATTTTCCAAATAAACACTCTAAAACCAAAAAGTCGATTTATCTTAAAAATCATTGATCATATTATCAAAATCCTGCCAAAATTAGGGCTTTGGCTATTCTATAAGTAGTGCATACATTAATACAATTTTATGGGTAAAATAAGACAAACATTATGACCAATAATTATAAAAATTAATGTGTTAAAATGAGCATAATCATAAAAGATTACAAAGAAAACGGGAAATGATATTTTGACACCCTACACACACCAAACAAAGGTGGCGATTCTCTGGGTTGATCTGTTTTCATGCACAATTGATACAATTTTAATAACCCAAAAGCCCTACCCTTACCGTAGGGTGCACTATGCCCTATAACTGGGGTTGTTATAACAATCAAAAATTCATAAACTTCCACCAATTAGATAATCGTTATACTGTAATAATATATTATGGTCCATTATCAAATAATCTAGTGATTTAAGTTAATAATCTTGAAGAATTCTACCAGCATATTTGTGAAAACAACATCAATTATGAATAACCTAAAAAAGAAAGAAAGAATGAAATAATAATAGACAACAATTTATAAACTAACGGTTTCTAATTATTGGAAATATATCGAGAGAAACAACAATTAAATAAACGTTATTAAAACGAATAATTATTGATTTTAATATATAAAGAATTTCATCTCATCTTTCAATCTAATTTTGAACACATGGTTGAGATATTATAAAAAGCAATTGGAGAGCAGGAAAAACGAATAAAAATCGTATAAATAATGACTAATACTATGAAATCCAAGAAATAGAACTGGAATAATTATAATTATCTACAATAACAACACAAATTCTCTTGGATTATGAATCAGACAAATACACACACACAAACACACAAATAAAATCTATTTTAGTTGGAAAAACTGGAGATAATCGTCCACAATTTCCTCCCTACAAACAAACACAAACGTTAATATTATTATTAATAATATTAAAAATAAAATAAATATAATATACAAACAAAAAAAATAAAAGGAATCAAGATCGGGGTCACATGTTGCTTCACTTGTTTTAATCACACACACACACACACACATTCACAAATATACCATTATCACCAACATTATCAAGATAGCCATGGAAATTGTTTTATTTTCGTATATCTAGTGACACATGCAATAAATCGAAATAAGACAAAACAAATGAATTGGACTCAATTAAGATAGCTAAATGTAGATCTACATAACAATTAAATGAATTAATGCATCATTTTTTGGTTCATAGAAGAAATCTAAAATTTACATTAAAATAAAATGTAGATTGTTGGAGAGAAAAAAAGCTTAAAACAACTGGTTATATTGTAATAAATGTGTATCCGCCCATACGAACCCAACAGCAGCACCACATACACACACACACACACACATATTAACACACGTATACACACATATACAATCAACATACCTTGTGTCGCGTATTATATTCACTTGTTAAAGAAGAGAAGAAAAAAAAACAAAAAACTAACGTTTTATTATTATCCTGATTAAATTTCAATTGTCTTCAATATTAACACACTAGATTCACTACTGTCCGATATTTTGTCATGTTTATTTCATACTCAACGTCTTCTTTTTCTTATTATTAATTATTTATTAATTATTGTTATTATTATTTCTTATGATGATTATGAATTGTACACGATTTCTTCTATGTTTCTTCTCTATGTATCTTTCAATATTTTTCAATATTGTGTGTTTGTGTCTATATTCTGTTTGTTTTTCTTTATTTTGTCGTTATAATTATTTAATTTTTCCAATATTTGATCAATTAAAATAACAGATTTTGTTGTAGAATAGTAAAAAACAGTAGACAGACACAAAACTGGACGACACATAGGCGGCACTGGATGTCAATTTTCAAAATCACATGACCATATGGCGCCATTTACAAACAAATCAATTATTAAAATTGTTAATTTTTGAGACAATTACCCAACAAACTCACAAACAACTTTAATGAACAGCTGATATTATTTTATTTTATTGTTATTCAAATTTATCGATAGAAATATTGATAATATTGGGATAGGAGCCATCTATCGGATCGCGGTCATGATTACAGTGCACTGCAGTATCGGTATTTTTTCAGTCGCCATTTTGTTCATTCAATTTAAAATAGTGAGTTTTCAGTGTAATTCCAAAAAATAATCACAGGTAAGTCCATTTTATTATAATTCGTCTTAATTTATTCAAATTTTTCGATATTGTTGATTGTTATTGATTTATTGTTGTTTCTATAAGTCTAACCTACAATTCGAGTGGAATTCAAATTGTACGTTCTCAGTTGTGTTTTTGTCGATAAATAATTGCGATTTTATCGTGTATTGGTGTATTATTGTGTCGAAATCACAAAATTGCAGCTAATTTAATTTAATTTTAAATCGTTTTTATTTTGGTTACTCTGATGAGAGTCATCTGTGAATTTTGAGTCAAACTAATTAGAAAACAATCCAGTTGTTCAGGCGCCATCTTGACGATAGATATAGAAATAATCCAATTTAGAATTAATTAGAAATAATTGCGATTTTATCGTGTACTACTGTGTCGAACTCGCAAAATTGCAGCTAATTTAATTTAATTTTAAATCGTTATTTTGGCAACTCTAATGAGAGTTATCTGCGAATTTTAAGTCAAACTAGTTAAAAAACAATCTAGTTCAGACGCCATCTTGTGGCCAAATTAGAAATAATGAAATTTAAAATTAATTAGAACTTAATTTTTGGTAATTATTTGTGATTGATTACTAAGCAGCAGTAGATTTTCATCTGGAATTGGCGATTTTCTTAAAAGTGAGATATTTTCGTAAATTGTTGTATTATAAATTTTGATGTGTAAAAATGGTGGATGCGCTAAAATTCTGTGCCACTTTTATCGTTAAATTTACAAATAAAGTCGAAATTAACGCTCAATTAAAGTAAAATAGTTGGAAAATTAATTGATTATTTGAAGGTAATTTAATAATTTCTTTTTTTGCAATATAGTTTTATTTAATTACGAAAAATATGCTACGTTTTGTATTTTATTTAATAACATCCAGAGAAAAAATATAATGAAAAAATCAACTATTCTGTTGTCGTAATTGAATCACCTGTGCTGTTATTATTATTATTATTGTTTCATTCTTAATAAACATCTATTAAGTTGATACACATAAATATAACAATATAGTTGTGTTTTTTATTTGAGTAAACAAATAACATAATGTCGGTTTTTTTGGTCAAATTATAAACGTAATTATTTGTTTTATCACTTAATTGTTTCCTGTTTACTCAATATATCACTTTGTTCTTTCTTTTTATATATATATACCTATATACACAATCGGTATGAGATGATATTCGTTCACAAATTCGAAAATAAATAAAAATAAAGAACTTAAACAATTATAGATATGAATTTATTATTCTTTAAACAATAATTGTCATGTTTCTGTTACAAAAGAAGATTTTTGCGTGTTTCTCAAATGATTTCCAAACTAAATTCGATTCGTCGACTTCGTCTTGATTTTTGTTGTTTCCTTATATTAATAAATAACTTCATATACAGTAGCTTTCTTATCCCCAGAACCCGTTACAATATATTTATCATCTGTTGAAATGTCACAACTTAATACACTTGAAGATTCTTTGGACTGTTTTATGGAAATTAAAAAAAAACACTATAAAATATTTAAAATGATTCGATAAAATATTATTGATTACCTGGAATATGCTGGCACCATAAGGTGTTCTCCATGCATTCAATAAATTATCTTTACCAGTTGATACGAACCATTTACCGCATGTAGCAAATCTTAAACTTAATACACAACTTTCATGTAAATGTAATTGATATTTGTCCGGTTTTAATGCATGTAAAACTTCAACATGTGAATTTTCCATACCAACAGCCAACCATTCACCAGTAGGACAATAACCTAATGAGAATATTTGTGAACTGAAATCGTGCTGTTGCAATTGTTTGCCTTCACGTAAATCCCAACTACGCACTGTATTATCTAAACCACCAGTCCATAATTTTGTACCATCTGATGATATATCAATACATGATGCACCATCTGTATGGCCTTGGAATTGTCTAACTAATGTTTGATTATGTAAATCCCATACAGCTATATTACCATCTGAACAACAACTAAAGCACACTTTTGAATCTGGACTTATTGCCAAAGCATAACAAGCTGGGGCACTAGATGTTAATTCAGCTTTAATACGTGGCGTTGGACTGGCCAAATCCCATATAGATAAATTACTAGCTTCACCACCAACAATCAATGTACGACCATCAGGCAATAATTTCACTGATCGAATATAATTGTCTCTTTGCTAAAATACCACCATCAAGAAGAAAAAATAATAAAAATACGAAATTATCAATTTTAAGGGGATTCCGGGGACATTTGTCGATTCGGCGTGCGAAAACAGTCCATTTTCAAACAGCGATTACTCGCTTAAAGTGCATTGAATAAAGCATTTAAAGGTGCATGCTCTGAAGTTTCTATTTTAAAAAAATGTTATAAAATTCTGAATGACAGAGAAAACTATTGGGCCCTGTGTTTTTGGTAGATATTCCTTCATAATTTAGCCAATATTATCGATTGTCAATATTTTTCAACTGATTTAGATAGCAAATTGAAAGAGCTTTCCAAATATTTAAGAATTTTCCCGATATGTTTGTTAATTTGCCGACAACTGAAGAAAATATAAAAAAAATTTAAACAGTGATGCCATGCATAATTTTCAAAATAGAAAATCATACTCTCGGATTTCGAATGTGTAAGCCGAGGACATTTAGCTCAATTTTGAAAATTGAGTGAATTTCAGGGAAGATTTGAACCCCTTTTTCATCTATTATTTAGAAGTATTAAAATTAATTAATTTGTGTCTTGATTGGTATGAAAATATCGGGAATTTTATCTACTTTACGACCGTACTATTATAATAGAAAATATTTTGAAAATCTGCGTGGTAATTTGATTTTCAATAGACGCTGTTTGTGTTGCTATGCGCATCAAGTCGATCACCTTAGCTAAACATGATCTACTTTCAGGGTGGATTTTCCTAAAATTTTTAATGTTCTTCCATAGAGAATGGCATTTTCGGGGAATTAAGAAGATGCTCTACAAACTGGTGGAAATTTTAATGTAAAATAATTATTCTAAACACCACTGAAATATTGGAAAAATTTTCGTAACTTTCTAGATTTTCCGAAACCATCTGCCTTCAGCCTATAAATAAGGTTTGAAAAAAGGCTTGCTCAATATTTTATCTTTAAAATTGTATAATGTGCGTGATTTATAAAATTTTGAGGTTTTCATTACTTTTCCGGAAAACGAACAGGCCGATCGGAAAATTTCTTGAAAATTTGAAAAGCGCTTTCAATTTGCTATAAAAGTGGCGAATAAATAATATTTTGGCTAAGTTTCAGCCCGTTTTAGGGAAAAAATTACAATAAAAACATGTTTCCAATTTTCCTCATTGCTCCGAATTTCGTCAAAATTTTCCAAAACGAAAAACTGCACCGGAAGCACCCTGAAATGGCCGTACCAACGCCGATTTACGACTTTTGATGTCTCAGAAAACAAGCGAGACCTCGATGATTAAAGATTGACATTTTTCGCACACAGAATCGACCTGAGTCCTACATAGCCTTAAATAACATACCAAACAATCCAATTGCGATACAGGACTCTTTGATCCAGGTTGGCTAATATCCCATACTTTAACACACCCTTTACCACCAGTATAAACATATTTTGTTGGATTAGAAATGGTAACCGCACAAACTACTTCACCATGGCCTAATGTGTTAATTTGACGGGCATGTCGAGGTATTCCAGGCCCTATAAGGGCATCTGAAGGAAACGGCACAGGCTGTAATTGGCCTTCACCATT
Organism: Mylabris variabilis; assembly: GCA_037464815.1. Taxonomy (NCBI): domain Eukaryota; kingdom Metazoa; phylum Arthropoda; class Insecta; order Coleoptera; family Meloidae; genus Mylabris; species Mylabris variabilis. The sequence goes on along the minus strand of JAZBGW010001960.1, from coordinate 2,103 downwards.
CATATGAAATGAGTACGCCCTAAACAAGCAACGAATTTTATTAATTTATTATTAATTAAACTTATACAGGCTGCCCCGTAAGTGGCGCATTTCCTCCCAGGGGCAGATAGGTGATGAAATTCTTATTATCTGACGCACAGGTAATCAGTAATTAGTTAAATTAAGTAGCCAATCAGGTGCTCTTTTAGTTTGAACGGCTGTCGCGCCAGCTTGCTAACTGGTCCGGCTCCCACGTTCTACCGTCAAGACTCTTTCCTTCTGTCTTTTTATCGCTTTAGTAAAATAACAAAATGATATAGGACTTTTCGTCTTAGAATTTCATCCCCTATCTGCCCCTTAGGAGGAAATGCGTGACTTACGGGACACCATGTATTATTTAAACGTACGGTTTGCCCCCCGGTATCGAACTAAGACCGTTCGTTGCAATTCCTGGTGCTCTAGTATGTGGATGTCCATCATAGCCCATCAATGGTGGGCGTCCATATGGCGATGATACAGCATTATTATAAGGTCCTAAATGTTCAGCAGCTCGGGCACCGCCTAAACTATATGGTGGATATTGGCCTAATGCTACTTTAGGACTTACGCCCGGTGTTGCGCCCAAATTCGGTGTTGTTGATCGCGGCTTTGATCCAGGTGTCAGTGGTTTTTCCTACATAAAAATAATAAAAAAAACAACAACAATTAATCAAACAGTTTCATTGAATTTCCATTAAATTATAATGATTGTGATCAATAGCGAGCCGAAGAAAAATGAAAGGAAATTAAAAAAAAAACGAATTGAATGACAGTATTGAACAGTCTTACATCTTTACTTTTCAGTGAAGGTGTACTACGTGATGATGATGATCCACTACGACTAGGCGGTCGTTCGACTTTAATTTTATCACCATTTGTACTACCATTTTCTCTAATTTCACTTGAATTACTTAAAACAGCATGATCACCATTCGTATGATGCGGTGATGCGGCTTCCTATAATACACCGAGAAACAAAGACGAAATAAAAAAATATAAAATTAACAATGAATAAAAAAGAAAATATTACCTCATTCGCTACATCTACGACGAGATCTTGATCACTCTTCTCACCATCACTCTCCTGTAATAATCACGCCAAAAAAATTAATCGTGTGATAAATTTTAAAGTGGAATTAAACTGTACTTGAAGAGATTAACAGTAATTTTAGCGAATCGAATCAACAATTAAAAACAATAATTTATGATTTACAAAAATCAATTTTATTAATAATGAAATAGTTCCATTAGTTAAATTAATCATCGATTTTTATACATTTGCTATTATTATAATTTATTTAATCAAAACTATACCATTTTATTATGGATAGTATTAATTATTAACAGAGCGTTTACTAATAACATAGTAGTGAGACTGAATGACAAATTATCAAGTAAATCGATATATTTGGATTTAAGTAACTGTGCTAAACTTATTTATTTTCTGTGTTTTATAAAAGGTGTTAATCGTCTTTTCGACATACTTGCTATTTTTGTTTTATTATCAACTTATCATGTACGAATTCGTGTTGTAGGCGTTATTAGTTTGATTACGTATTCGAGAATTATTTCAAATTTTATTGCATCGATCGTTCAAATACTGCAATGTTTTCATGCAATAAATGTGAATAATTTATTTTTAAAAAAAAGCAATTATGTCGTATCCATGTGCTATAATAAATCTAACAATTACATATTTTAATCTTCAAAAATTAAAACCTAACAGAACATAAACCTGAAAAGTATTCATCAATACAGGAAATTAGATCAAATTTTACAGTTGTCTTATTTATTTTATAGTTTTTGATTACGGAAAATCGTTTAATTTCTAACCAACTATTCAGGAAATCGTTTAGATTTTCTTCCAATCGATTTCTATCATTAAAGAAAATTCCATGTCCAACAAATTATTCCCATTTCTACCGTTACTCTTTTATTGTAATTGTTAATCGGTGAACGAAAAAAAAATCAATCAAAATTAATTTCCACCCTAAAATAAAAAATGATCTCTTCTATCATTGTTGGTTGTTTTTTTTTATTTGTTCTGTTATTGAATACAATACAATTCGAATTAACAATCTGTTT
>JAZBGW010001958.1:0-13215 GCA_037464815.1 Mylabris variabilis | reverse complement strand
CAGTTTTTTTCTGTGTCTTTTAGTTACCGAGATAGCCTATAGTTCATCGAATTTGGTCCACATTGTACATATGTTACTTACCAAATTTTTTTCTACGCCATCAAATTCGGGTAAATCAAAGTCAGAAACAAATGTGACACGGTCCAATTAAAATTCATTTATTCGAAATTATTGAGTTTGACTTTGATAAAATATTTTTTCTTGTAGTTTTATGTTTCTCAAACTTTACATTTTGCATAAAAAGAAACTTGTATTTGTCAAATCTTCTATGTTGTTTATTGTCTTGTTGACGTGAATATGAAAGTTTATTTTTTGGCTCTCCGATTGGGAACAATCAAAAGTTTGCCAACAAGTATTCGAAAAGGACACAAATAATTATAATTTCCACTACAATAATAAAATGACAACAATTGAATGAGCTCCTTTGTTTTATCTTATTGGGGAAAGTATCTTTTCTTCGTTTTTGTTTATTTTTCTATTGTAAAGTATTTCTATTTACGTATCGTAGATCTTTGAGGGAAACCTCAGAACTGTTGGTATTGGCACAGAACACTCTAACAAGCCATTTTATCGATATTGGCTAATATTTCAAGATAATAAACGATAATTACCGACCACAATTTAATTTGTATGGGGTGCACTATTCTTGCAAAATATTAATCTTATTGTGGTGGTAATGAGTTGTTTTAACAATTGAAATGCTGTTAGTATTAAGTTTTTAGAAAGGTTTTTGTTCAAGTTTAAAGTGATGTTGTTCCCTTCGTGTAAAATTAAAAATTGAACACGACTAGTTTGACGTTGAAAGGCGACAAGAAAAACCGAATCATGTGGCAATACGTGAATGAATAAATAAAAAACCTCCTGAAGACAGTCTAATAAATTCTTAATCGTAAAATACGGAAACCTCTACGGACTTTGAACACTATGCGATAAGGAATTTTGGTTCGTGAAAATAGCTAACATCATCAATTATCCGGTATACCAATTTCGATTGCATAAACAAAAGTTTCACCAAGGGAATTGTCAATCCCAAGGCAATCAGACGCGTCAAGGATGTACTGATGTAGTCGGTCCTTTGGGATAAGCAGGTGCCCGGTTACTATTCTCTCAACGTATATACCAACATCAACCGCCGCCTTTTACGCAACAAATATACAAAGATATCAAACAGGATCATCTCACAACTAGAGTTTGGCCTGTTGCTCTTGTACACATATATACAAAACAAAACGAGATAGTGTCTGATACGTGTGTCATGACTCTATACAGTCGAACAGGAGTAATATAGGGGAGCGTATATACTAGTGGTGGTAGGTGGGTAGCGTTAAGAGGGCAACCTGTGAAGAGATAGTGTGCAAGCGAGTGAGGACACAAGGGAATTAACTTTAACGAGCAGACGAACAATCGTCAATCAATATCGTCGCTGCCACCGTCACTGACGTTGTTTTGAAGAGTGCCAGAGGCGGCAGCGATTGTGATGGCGGCGGTGGTGGTGGTGGTGGCGGCGGCGGTGGTAACCGACTGCGTGTTCACAAATAATGTAATTATCCTCACGAAGACCACTATTACTATTATTGTTATGTAGCGTCACGCGTTTTTGTGTTCTTTTGTGCACCAATAGATATTTGATATAACTCCTCTTTCTCAAGAATAATTGACATAAAACATTGTCGGTTCAACTAAAAATTATTAGATTTTATGGATGCTCACCGTAATTTTTACATAAATTCAAAACTACCTTAAATCGGAGCTTTTACGACGATTTATTGCCTTTCATATATCATCAATTACAGTTGTTCGAGCTATTTTCACAGTTGTAATGTGTCTTGAATGTTGATTGGGTGTTGAACGAGCCTTTAGAGTATTTACGTTGAAAAAGTTGAGAACTTGATCGCCAACAATCCAAAGAAAATAAACGATAAAGCTAGAAATTTATATGGAAAGTTGCCAAATGAATTTATTAAACCTATTACTATTGCCATTACATGGATAAACAACAGTATAGAAATGATGAATAAAAGCTTATATTAGAAAGCAGGGCATCGAACCGTTATTCTTTTCGTTCCGGTTCAGTCAAAAGTTTTTATCGGTTCGGTTCCGGTTTTCGTTACTGCAAAAATAACGGTTTTTTTTTTCGTTTTCGGTTCAGTTACAAGTGATTAATCTTCAAAATTTTAAATACAAACAATTGAGGTAGATATACATGATGTTTTTTTAAAGTGGTCAATTCTTGTGAAACTCCTATTAGTTAGCAAGCGATTTGCAAAATATTTCAAGGATTTATAGAGATCATTTTAGCAAAATTAGAACCTCGTAGCTCATTTGGAAGTTGTCAAAAACGCTCGTTTCTAACAATGTAATTATTTACAAAAACGAACAAAGCGCACAAAACGACTAACAATGACTCATAGCACTCCCAAGAGTGATTTTTTTCGTTTTTCTTCATTTTATTCTGGAACACGTGGAAATCTTTCGCATTTTCTCTAGAATGAAAAGGGCAAAACGACAAAAATCACTGTAGCAAGGGTCTACAAATTATTCTTACAATTAGTGGTTTTGCGTGCTTTGCTAGTTTTTGAAAATTGTGAAATTGTCCAAAACGATCCTTTTCTGACCAACTTCTAAATAAGCTACGAGATTATAATTTTGATAAAATGGTCTCCAGGGCTCCCACTACAAATCCTTGAAATATATAGTAATAGTTTCATAAGAATTTACCACTTAAAAAACAGCCTGTATCTCATTGGACCGTAGCATGATACCATGTCATGTGATATATTTCAGTGACTTTTATTTAATAACTTTTACCCGAAAATTAAAAAAATTATAAAAATGCCTGCATCGCTATACCTTAACCTGGTTCGGGTTTTATGGAAACAAACCTGTTAATTCAACTTTTTATGTATTAAATGACATTTTTAAAATAAGCTTCTGTTTCTGCTTTTATTCTGATACTTCCGTTACATCACTACACGAAATATGACAGAACTTCTCCTTCAATCTAATAGTTGTTATCAATTAAAGCTTAATATTACAGATATTCAAAAAAAATACTTTTTCAAGAGAAACAAATGCCTATGTATAATATTTTCAAATTAAATGAATGATAATTTTAAAAATTAATGCTTACAGTACTCATAATTTAATTTATCAGGTTTATAAAGCTGCTGTACAATTTTTTTTATCTTTAAAATTGTCGAAATTGTGTGATTTGAATTTTTCAACATGCTCCGATATTTTCCTCTACACTTTGGAAATTAGTGAAAATTTTCCAAAATAAAAAACTTCTTCGGATGCACCGTGAAATGCTCAATTCAGCACAGGTTAGGGAGTTTGAATATCTCAGAAAACAAGTAAGAAATCGATAATTAAAGAAAAATGGAAAATTGTCAATTTTTCGGACATTGAATAGAGGCCGGACTCCAGCATCCCCTTAAGTGCCCTAAACTATTGCTGACTCAGTTTCTTGGCAGAAAGAAATTATGGATGAAAAGGGAAAAGAAAAAAATCGTGTTAAGTGCTTTGCTTGAATCGAAAAAAAAACGGTTTTTGTTTTTGGATTTCGCTCCGGCCAAAATTTCGGTTAATTCCGATTTTCGGTTCAGTTCCGGTTCGATGCGCTGTTATAAATAATACAAAATCTTACTAAAATATGCGCGTTTGAAGCATTTCATAAATAACGTGCAGATTTCTATCGTGATTAAGCAAGGAAAAATTTGTGTAAAACAGATAATCATCACGAGTATTTAATAAAACATCGCCTGAAAAGAGACTTTTGCGTGATTATTCGATTCATTCAAAATGGAGAGACATGTGTTTTTATTTTCAACATGTTGTGTTGTATTCTGTTCCCCCGACAGACATTCGATTAACTAATGAGCTAGTGAATGTCAGTCACGTAGATTCCATGTGATGGTGTGCGGTTCAGTGATTAGATCACTTTTTGGTGGATTAATATTTATCTCTATGGTTTTGTTGGTATGACGTATCGATAATTGTGGTGGATTATTGTTTGTTCATTATCAACCATATTGACAAATTTATGTTGAATCTATAAACAAAAGGCCGTTTATTGATTGTGTAAATCTAGTTCAAATCAATGGGGAGACAGGAAAAAAATTACAACACACCAAGTTTGACATATTTTTAAATAATTCAAATATTATTAAAGCAACAAAAACATTTTATAATAAGAGAAATATATATCAACAACAGATGTTTATAGAAAGAAATCGGGATAAAAAAGAAACCGGAATGAATGAAATATTCGGTATGGCAAATGGCAGATATTGAGGATATTTGCTTTAATAATAATTCTTGAATAATGAAATATTTCAATGGTTTCAATACAGGCAACGTAATCCTAAATCTAATGACGTAATTAATTCCTGTTTGAGATAAATGCGTTTGAGGAGCTCGTTAGTGAATTGGTGGTGGCATTTGTTGATTAAAAGCACTGTCACACGCTATCAATTATGTTTAGCATAAAATATACACATATACTTATACATAAAAAAATATCCGAGAGTATTCTAACAAGGAAGATTGCATTTCATTAGGTCAGTCGATGATTCCAACTGTTGTAATCAACTGCACGAAGGAGGGTTGAATGAAACTTTCCGAATTTATTCGTTGAATTAAGTTTGAGTAAGTTGTGTAGCCAGCTGAAATCCCTTTACTTTATAATTCTTTAGAGAACTGTGTGAAATTCATCTAGTTGTAGTATATAGATGAAAATGTTGGAAAGTTTTCACTTTACAAGAATTTCTACGATACTAGATGGATGATTTTTATAATAATCCTGTTTATCTAGAGAGAAGCTCTAGGAATTCTATCATAAGCGTCTTATCCTTCACATATGATATGTTGAATATCTAATATGCAAAAATTCGAATTAATTTCAAGACTATAACTTTTTTTGAGAATTGTCCATGAAAATTTCAAAGAGGGCGTATTCCTAGATTCATATTTAAATAATCATTTTATCTTTTTTTGAATTTTTAAAATTTATTGTTAAAGTTTTTCGAATATTTCCCTCTTTTGGATACCTCTTCCAAGTTACTCACGCTCATAAAATGTTGGAATATAAATCTTCAACATATTATTGATTGTCGCAACTGATGAATGCAATTCTTGAAATTTTTAACGAATTGTTTTTATTTGAAAACATTTAGATGGAACTTTTATGTAAAAAAGAATCGAACAGAAGTTAATTAATTGAATCAATAGTATACATCACAAGTACAGAAATAACTTAAAAGGGTAATTAAAAATGAATTAATAATTTTTTTATAATTATCAACCCACCACTGATTTGAATTGTGAAAATCGAGGTTCTCGAATTCCGGTCAGCGCAACTTCGGATTTTTTCAAAGTCGTACCTACATCTAAACATTATCGATGAGTGTGGAAAGTAACTTTACAGCACTGGGTGCGGAAAGTTGAATTTGCCGTACCGAGTGCGGTAAAACATTAGTTTCGGCAGCAGTATAAGATCATCAAAAAGAGAGACATGCCGCACTGTCGTAGAAAAAAATATTTTCGTTTTCCCCCCAATCTCTATCGCAGAATATATGAACAGGAAAATTACGAGTTTCGATGTTGTGGAAGTGAATAAATCTATTCTCACGTATAAAGAATGATTTTATAATAAACGTCAGAGATTCTCGTATATTGCACTTTTATAAGAAACGTCTGTCATTTTTGTGAAATAAAAATATTTTGTTCTCTTCGTTCAATTTTTCTAATTAACTACGAGTACATCACATGTTCTTTACACGGTTATTATTGGATTGTCGAATATAAGGAAGGAGAGATGTACAATTCTTCAACGTGGATCACACTTGTATTTAATTCGGTTCAGTGTAAACTAGTTGTTTTGCTCGTTTTTTACACCTAGCTACAATGATAAAAACAGCGTGACAGGATTAAAGGAATATTTTGGCAAATTTGTAGGCGAATATTAATCAGAAAGCCAACAGTCACAATAGCAACAATTGATTTTAAAATTATTTTGTACCAATGTCGATTTTAGGAGTTAGCTTTGTGTACCTACGTACAAAATAAATAAATTATTATAAACGGTAAGTAATCGAAATTGAAATTCTATAAGCTACAAAACAAGCTTAAAGTATTTAGTTGTATATATTTATAATATCATATAATGTAGTACAATATCCACAAAAGAGAGATTGGATAGCGTTGGAAACTGTTGCGCTCTCTCATCGTCAACGGCAGCGATTTTAACTGTATTTATTCTGTAAATACAAAGCTCTGGCTTGGGATAATTGCATTTGTAACGATCGTGCAATTAACGAATAAAATGATTCAGCAGAAAATCAGTGAAAAGGGGAAAGAGAACATGGTTATATGGGTAAGAGAGAAAGGTAGGGTAGGTAGAATTTAAGGGTGACTTTTCCATCTTTAATATCTCTATTGGCAATTTGTAACAGCTCAATTTATTCACAAAGGATGAAATTACGAACCGGAATACAGCTAGTCGAATCACACATATCGATTTTATTTATCGGGAGAACAAAAAAAAAAATTGGACTAAAATGGCCTATATTTCAACTAGTTATGACTACGATATCAGTCAATAATTGGTTCCATTCGTTCCGTTGTTACTGTTGCTTTATAAATTCGTTCAAATAATGCATCCAGGATTGTTAACCAAAGAGGAAAAATGTTGTTTCAAATACTAATGCTTTGAATGATCAATTATATCGGTGAAAAATAACTATTTTCGGTTCATTTCAAGTATCTCTTGGTGAATACAAGTAACCCTCTTGCAATTCGAAATCCTAACATTAATTTTGTTCCTTTGTATGATAAATTGTTACAAAAAGATTTCTTTAGTACTATAAAGCACTAGTATTCCCATCTAAATCGAATCATATCATAGAGGCTAAGATAGGTGGAGATTGCAATTTCGAAAGAATTGTCTCTATCTATCTTTTCAACGTTTATATTTCCTCTTTTAACACTAGAAACAGGGAATTATCTTCAAGTACAACACGATGACACAATTTATACAAGTACTTGTCTCACATTAAAGCGTCGTGAGAACGGCAGTAGTAGACGATATCAAGTGACATTGGGAACAGCGGGACGCACAAATCACGTCACGAACAAATGCTGGTAGAAATGCAGAGAGAATAGAAATGCGGGCTTTGCGCGGTGCGAATTTTGCGCCACAGAATACTAAAGCTCGGTAAGAAATGTGTGCTTAGGACGGGAATAATTTCACAGGAGAAAAATGTGTCCCGTTTAAGCAGGACAGAGAAACTTTGCAATGATGGTGGTGGTGGTGGTGGCGGTGTGAGGAGAGGGTAGAAGAGAAAAAAATCTCTTGTGTTCCAGAGGGATCATCTATCACTTTTTGTCGGGATTGTGCAGGACGAGCTTACGGCTAGAATCATCTACGGCACTGACATTTGGCTTGATAATCGCATCTCCATGTAGTTATAGTAGTATTGATTAGAGAGTGCAAGCGAGTTTTGATTATATCAAACTTAATAAACAAAACACTTGCACTTTGCATTTGTTTTGCGTATTATAAAACCAATTCTCTAGAGTCTGTCTGCATTTTTATTTTTCAAATGTTTTTCCTCGTCTACCTCAATTTTCATGGTGGAGTTGTGGAAAAAAAGCAACGGCAGGGTCGCAACAAGGCGCATCCACCAAATATACAAAGTGTAGCATGCATCATTGAATGACAAAACAGAGTTGCTCTTTACAAAAGATTAAACTTTAGAAATTTCGTTATTTTTAATGTACAAAATTTATACATCAAAAATGATATATCGACAAAGAAATTCTATAAACGTATTCAAATTGGAAATTTATCGTAACTGTATGTTATAAATGCAGACGAACCATAACGGGGCAATGTTGCAAAATCCCCGTGTTCTATTTCCTGCAAAACAATTCCTGTTACGGCTTCGCCTCTTTCTCTCTTTCTAAATATAAATGCGTCTGTATTTTAGCAAACGCGGTGGCTAACTATAAATTTGCTTTTATTTTTCAATATACGGCAATTGCCTGCATTGAGAGAACGTTCTGGTCTGGCATCTCTCTACTTTATTGCCGAATTTATTTTCTGTATTAGATGCATTTTCATTGTTTTTACAAAAATTACAATTTTTTCGTTTTTGTCAAATATTCAAGCATAAATTACAGTTATTGTACCGAGTCGCCACATATGTTACACCAACATTCTCTAACGTTATTGTTCCGAAAATTGTTTAATAAAAATTGATAGTAGCAGAATATTCACTGTTAACGATCTTAAGAAAGATAACAGATGGCTGATGGGAGATAGAGTTGGGAATTTTGAATTATTTACAGTTCAAACAAAAAGTCGGATTATCTTTGTTTGTTTACTGAGGATTTGTCACTTTCAACATGTTGGGGGTGAATCAGACAAACTTCTTTAGCTTGTGTAACAAATCCGATACATAAGAACAATTTATCTTACAACTTACTAATCTCTCATCTCTCAAAACACTAAAACAAATTCAAATTGGAAATGTTTACTGAAAATAGATGGTAAAAGTTTCTCTTCTCAAATTAGATACGTTCATCACACATATACAAGAACAAATACACACACATAGACAAGTTATACATAGAATTCTAGCAACAAGTAAATAAATGTTTAAATTTTCATGGATTTGGATTTGTTGAATCGACCGGCACATATCCATCGACATTTAGATATTTCATGTTGGTGATGATAGGAGAAAATTGAACTGTCGACCTAGTTACCGATTTCTATCATATAAGAAATTGTAAAATGGACGATTTTATTCTGGTCAGCTATACGTATTGTATAGTGTAGTAGGGACGGTAAGCGCCAACTCTAGATTGTAATTTGAGGATCACAACACCTAAGGGATGAGACGACGACGACGACGACGAAGAAGAGAAATATAGAAGATCACACTGGTTCACACTAGGCATCACTAGAATACCCAAACAGTGTCTGACAGTAACGACGACATAAATTCTCTCAAGGGACAGAGCAAGAGAGGTGGATTGGGCTCGATTCGCGTTCGAAATGCTCTGGAAAGTTTCCGTTTAAGCAACGAATCCCTCCCTCGTCTTTTTCTTCTTTATTATTCATTGATTTGTTATTCAAAGAAACCGTGTCGCCTCCATTATCAATCTGTTTATTAGTGAAAATTTCAGTTTTATATGTTCGGATTGGGGTGGAAATCTTTTTATTGTTCTTCTTAATGGATATCTATTGATAGTACGCTGTGTATATAGTAGAGGAAAAAACGGGAGCAATTCATGGAATATTCGAATGAAAATGTCGTTTCAAAGTTTTCCATAGACTAATCAATGTTGAAAGTATTGCTCTTTTGATCGTCGAACCACAACTTTCATCATTATCCTTTCTGCCATTAGGACAAAGTTTTATTTGCTATTTTTTTCAAGAAAAATATGTCGAAATTAATGATTCAAACAACATGTCCATTATTTCGTCACAAAATTGTAAAAAATTTAAAAATATTTACAAAAAGTTTGAAAAATTGCAATTGTTGTAATAATGTAGCGAGATGGAGAGATATCGAGAGAGAGTAAAGTGTAAAATCGATCGGATCACAAGTCTGCACTGTTCGCAAACTGCTGATTACATGGCGGAAGAATGGAAATGGATGAAAATGGTCCTAGTGGAAAAAGCGATTGTATGACTGATATAATGCACACTGTAAAAGCGCAAATGCTTCGACGATATCGGTTTCGAATAAATCCACCACTTTGAATCAATCCAGGACTTTTTTTATATAAACTATTATGGAAATTTTCCAAATTCACCAACAAACTCCATCATCTTAATTAACACATATTATTTTAAAGACATATGTCGAAACTATCATTATTGTCATTATTATTAAAGTGCAAGAATTCGAATGAAACTACCACAATAAAGTGCAGGTTGTTGTTTCAGTCGTTCAATCATCTATTTTTCTAATGAATTTGCGTGGTTGGCGGAGTGTAATTTTTACTTTATTCGAAAAATAAACGAAAATTGTCACGTGAAAACTGTTTAAACATTCAACAAGCAATACTGCAAGCTTTCGTGCTTTGCGTGTACTTTGAAATATAATACAAACGGTGGACTTTATTTCACTATAATCAAAATGCATATTGCATCTATAAAAATATATATATATATATAGAAAGAGTGAGAATTCATTTGAAGACAACCACCTGTATGTTCGTCAACTTTAATATTGAATTAATGGTTTAAATCGACAGGAATTGGTGAGAAAATACGACAATAATTTATTTGAGACTGCTGTTCAGTGTCCACTGCCAATTAACCTTTGAATAAGTTTATGTCGGATAGTTTGATTCGATTTAAACGCCAACAGTTAGATCAATTGAACATCAAAATGTGTTTGATTATTGTATTATGAAAATGGGCTATGTCGAACTTTGCAATATTAGTCTGCACTTTGTACGGTATAAATAAGAAAATTCTATTTAGAATTTGCATTCAATAGAGACTATCATCAGTATAAAATCAATTACGTGTTGTTGTTGGGTTTTTTTTCGTTCAATATTTATCATCTCTACTGATCAGTATCGTTGACATCACCATTAGAGATTCTCTTTCCGTTGTAAAGTCGCAAGAATCATTAATTTTGTACAAAGAATGTCATCTGCACATTCGAGAATGAACTGTGTCGTTTCCATAATTAATTTGTGCCCGAAATTATGGTCTCCTACATCATCGCCTCCAAACAATAAGAATTCTCCAACGAACTTCTTGAAAAGTCCTCAAGTATTTCGTCGGCGTTGTTGTTAACCGCCACCGCCGCCGCCATCAACCCCATAGGAAGATTGACGATGAAATCTACTTTACCCATTCAATTTTCATTGTATATATGTTACTTTACATACTTTCCCGGCTATTTGCTATTTGTTGTTATACAATGGGTATTGTTTTAAAATAATTTAACTTTTGTTGTGTTATAGTTGGTGTATGAAAAGTTGGAATAAGTTTTTGTCAGTTGCAACACATGTCAGTAACATTGTTTGACTTCAAACGGCTATAAAACAAGTTATATAATAAAAATTTCAGAGACTGTAATAATAACAAATCTTTTTCCTCATTTTCGTTTCCGCTTTCCACCGCACTGCCAATAGAAATTATAGCAAAGCAATAAATTAGATATATTCTGATTTTGGGCTTGTAGAATTGCCAAGTTTTCCCATTAATACCCTAAAGTGCTTATTAGTTTTACAATTTAGAAGAATGTAAATGAAATGGCAAAGTGGTAATTCTGTTGCTGGTTACTGCTTTTACCACCACCACTACCACATTGCTGTTGCTGCTAGTGCTACTACCACCTGTCGCCCTTGGGAACGAGCAGCCATTAGTTGCTGATGAATGACCGGGAAACGAAGCCAATTTCATTGCGCTGTTGCGTTTCAATCTATCCACTCTGTCCATTTGTCCAATGTCTATGTATTCGTGGTCGACTACCCTCATCTACTACAACACACAAACCCTCAGTTTGAACAGATGATGTTCGTAATAGTAGCGGTACAATACCATCTAACAAATACCAACAAATCTCATTTCTACTACAATCAAGAATAATTTCTTTGAAAATTAACAATCCTCATTTGTACAATTTCACAAATTCAAATCAGTAATAAAATAAATTCTTCATTTTATTCGTATTCCGACTTCCATTACTATTGTATAATTATGAAAGCTCTTATCCTCGAAAAATTATAGTTTAGGTGATGAAATGTTAGAGCTTTGGCTCGTTGCCATAGAATCTTATGAAAATACAGAATAATAATAATAATGACTTTATGCAGCTTCTCTAATACTAATCTACATACAGACTAGGGATTGTATTTCCAAGAGTTTAAATATGAAAGAGAAACAGACTGGAATAACAGGAATAAGAAAAGCTATAGAATTTACGAAAAATATATGTTTTAATTAAACTAACCACTAACGTATTTTGAAATAAATTGTAAAATATTATTGTTTAGTTTGTACTAAAAGCTTACATTGGCAAATCACCAAAGTAGCAAAACTAATGAACTTTTCGTAAATTAAGAAAGTCTCATTGTATATATAGAAGGATAGTTTAAACTGTCTAAACTTTACAACTTCTTGGCATTTGTACTTTTTGCTTTCAACGCAAATTTTTGACTTAAGTTTCCCTGAATTACCAACTTAAAGATACACGTACGGGATAGCAAAGTAAATATTCCTTTGCTCTCATTAATGAAATTTAATCGTGATCTTTTCGCCACTCTAAACTGTTAAAATTTGTGACAATCACTGATTGACTGATTTAAAGAATCTCAAGTGCAAGCTTTGTTTCTCGCCATTATTAACAACGAATGAAAGCTTATTAAATTTAGGCCATTTGTAAACAGCAATGTGTATGTGTGGGTAATATGTGTGTATGTGTGACAAACTAATATTTCTTTACTTTCAAATTAAAAATTCCTCTAATGTCACCGTAATGTCATGACATTTTTCTGTTTCTGTATATTATTCTCTACGGATTTAATTATAATGTTACAATGTACCTAAATTTTAGTTTATTACATATATCGTTAAATCAATAAATAAGTGCGGCCAAATTTGGAAATTATCTATAAAACTTTAAATTTCGTCTTTGTTAATAAAGTATACATACCTATCCGTCCATTAATGGTTGTTGTCAAGTATATTTAGTAGTTTTAAAGTGCAATTTGTGGTACTATGCATTATTTGTTTTACTGATAACGATATTAGAAGTAGTGTGGTTTCATTTATGCAAACTGTCGAGAAACAAGTCCAATTATTCGTGTTAATAATTGAGATTCTAGCCAGTATAGATTGAATGAAATCAACAAGCTCCCATTATAGAAAGTACCTGGGAGACCGAGCTTCACTCGGCCCATTAGAAGGTTTGAATTTTTTTGATCAATCAATCAATATTGCTTTAAAATAAAGCAAGTACAGAGAACTACCAAAAGTTATACTATACAAGATCTAGAAAGAAAGATGTTTTACAATAATTAATAAAAAATTAATAATACTAATAAATGTAGGAATACAAACCAACAAACTCGACAATCAAATTAAGCACTGAAAAGTACTGATAAGATCACAAAAATGCACAAATCGAAGAGCAATCAATCAATAAATAATCAATCAATGAATCAATCAATAATGCTTTACAA
>JAZBGW010001956.1:0-13218 GCA_037464815.1 Mylabris variabilis | reverse complement strand
TATTTTATAAGATGCTACTTGCAATCGAACATTCATTGTTAAATAATTGACTTTATTTTATTACTTTGGTCACTCCCTTAGAAAATTTGTCAGACTATAATACGTGCCTGTAACAATAAATCATCGCCCACAAATGTTTATCTTCTGTTTTTTTACATCAAAGGAGAGAAAAGAATATAAAAAACAAAAGAATAATGAATTCATAGGTCGCCATGTTTTAAAGAACGAAAAAGCCCCAACAACTAAAGACAACAATTTAAGATAATTCTAGAACATTCAAGACAGTTGTTTATGTCGCTAATACATGACGTATCGAGAGTACACGATTGTTTAACATTTTCTAATTAAATAAACAGCGTTAGAGTATTTCTAATTATTACGCTTATTACATTATTATTTAATATTATACTTTTTTCCCAAACCTGTGAGGTTAACTGAATTTTACAATTATCTCTAGTTTCCTACCTTTCATTGAAACTAATAGAAGTTGCCTACATTTATTTGTTTATAAGTATATAATGTCAAGGATTTTTCCTCAAGTAAACGAATACGACAACACAAGCACTCGTATCCATTAAGATAAAAATAGAACAACAGCTGAAGAGGCGTATAACTAGTGCATTTCATTTTTTACACGATCAATAACCCAGAAGAATGTTTCTTATTTTTTTTCAGGATATAGTGGCCGAAAAAGGAAACAATTTTACGAGGTTCCTCAAGTCATTTCAAGTCTTTTTACGTGTATAGCTGATAGGTAAAAATTTCAACATTGCCGGAAAAAGCCGTTTTTAACCAACTTGCCAATGAGCTACGTGGTTCTACTTTTGTTAAAATGGTCTCTGAGGACCACTCTACAAATGTTTAAAGTAAAGCACTAACCCTATATAACTGATTGTGTTAAGTGGATGTTTTGTTATTAAAATTTGTAAAAACTTTTCAACATGAGTAAGTAGATTAGGCTGATATAACGACAAAAATAAACTTGCGTGTATTATAAAAAATTTACAATTCTAAATCTTTTCGAGCGTCCAAAAAAGGGTCGTATTTTTATACGAATAGTATAAAAATATTGAATTTAATGATTGTAAAATGTTTAGAATGAGCTATGGTAACAACCGTAAATCATAATAACTATATTTAGTTATAATTTAAGTCATGATTTGATGGTGAATTGTAGAGTCTAGACATGCATTGAGAAAGATCAGACGTTCATTTTGTATGCTGTTGTGCAAGTGCTTCTTACATGAACCTGGTGATAGAGTAACGTATTCACCTTGTGCTGTTGTGCGAGTTGAATCGAATAAAGGACGATGTATATTTATGTCGTTTAAAATTGCCAAAAAAATATTTTTTTTATGCATGTATTTATCATGATAGGCTAGCATACGAGCAACATTTCGCCTGTAAAAGATTGAATACGGAAGAGGGCTTAGCGTCCGGGGACAGCACGGCTTCATTTCCTCGGAGAAAGATCGATTTCACACACACCTGACGTTGAAAGGTTTAAATTTCACAAAGGTGTTGTAATGTAGACTAAATGGTGAACACAACTGTAGAAAAATCCAATCGAAGAAGATATTAATTTCCATTAACAGATTAAATTTTTGGTGTGTGACAGTTGGTGAAACAACAATGATCGATGACATTGTTAATCATAATAAATCTATAACGGTGCTGTACGTTCATCAAAGTAATTTTTACAACAAAAAAAACATAAGACTCGTTTTGTAATTTAATTTTGTTTCTCATTTGATTGAAAGAATGAAAGGCGTTCTCGGCGAAACGAAAAACAGTATTACAAATAAGATCAAGATGGTCTTATAGTTAACAAATAACGAAAAAAAACGAACCATCAATCATTCTATCTAAATTGGCGGCAAGGCAAGGAAAGAGGGCTCTAATCAACATCTGTCACTGGAAGAAATTAGATCAAGACAATTGATCGCGAACGTTTTTTTGTTTTTTGATTGATCAGATACCTATGATGGATAATCTTGATAGAATTCCATATGACATATGGTTATTCACTTATCATATGTATAGTGTTCTATACGAGCTTTCTTCTTTCGTTCACTACTATTCCGATTGTGATATTATTACATTAAAGGTTCCGTTTCATTTTCTCACACCAGAATATGGAATCGTAAGAGAAATCGAAACTGTATCATCTAACTTACAACACCAATAAAATTTTATTTGTAATAATGACAGCTATTTCAAAGCTCGACGAAAATGAAAAGCGACAACCGAATCGATTTGGATGCTTTTAGTGAAACGAACAATATCCATACGTATATACGTTTATTAAATCAGAAACAGATTTAAAGCTGCAATGGAGAAAGAGAGCTATTCCAATATAATCTATTACCTTCAATAAAATTAATCATACATACGTATAATATGAAACAAATATGGATTTTCGATATGATAATCCCTGAAAAACAAACAATTATTGGAACGAATCATAAAAATTCTATATTCAATTTTGAATCAATGGAAAACGGAAGCTCTCCGAATACATAAATTTGAAAAGTTTTAACATTAATGATCGGACTTGTGCCTATTTTTACGTTTTATTAAAAAGAATCTAATTCAAATGATGGCAAATTGAAAAGTTTCTTGAATACATTACAATTTAATAAATTATTGATTCATTCGTGAATCATAAATAATCAAATTGTGTCGCTTTATCGAATTGATTTTAGACAATTTTATTAATAGATTTACTACGGATATTAGTGTGATACGACTGTAATCTCGGATAAGGCCAAAATTTAATATAACTTTGGTAAATAATTCAACGGACAGGCGGTATACTCATAAGATCTGGTTCTATAAATTGCTTATTGCACGCTTTGAGTTCCCTCGATCTACTAAAATTGTGGATTATTTTTATTACAAGCCATGTTTATCTAAATAAATACAAAAAGTCTCCTCTAATGACACAATTTCCAGGCAAAAGACACGCAATGCTAGAGCTTTTACGGCACGTTATTTACAAATCTTTGGCTGGAAACATTTTGTAAGATGATTGCTAAAAAAGTAATCCAATAAATTAAGAAAACTTTCCAGAGATATCTCATTATATATAGAAAAATCTAATTATAAACTCGCCTTAAATTTATTACCGAAACATAAAATAAATAAGAATTCACGTATAAGAGAGTGAAAAGAAAAATATAACGTAAAAATCTCTTTTCGGCTAAAGAGAAGCGACAATTGTTTATGTTTAAGTACAGTGTGCGTGTTCAGTTGGCCCGAAAACCAGCCCCTTGGGTGTCTGCTAGTGGTTCTTTTATTGTAGCTCTACTTTCATACAACTTTGTTTCTTAAACTAATAAAAACGGGAAAGTTTAACTCCAAAAAGATATCAAGATAAACTCGATTGAATGGTGTATATAAGAGTGAATGTGCGTTGAAGAACGTGATTTTACCAGTAAAAGCGGTTTTTATTTCTTATTGAATCCTCCCTTTCATGTTGTAACCTTTCGTAAAAGTTAATTTTAGTCGATTCAATTTTTAATTGAATCAATCAAGCAAAGGGAAATTGTTGTAATCGATATCGATGATAGGAAATGTCTTTCTTAATTAAGTAGAATTAAATTACTAATTAATTTTGGATGTTATTGAATTTCTCGTCGGATATATATTAGAATGTTATTATGCAGGAATGCACAATTCTATCTAAATATTTCAAATTAATAATTTGAGTCGAATAACCGGGAGAAGCTGTATCAACAACAGAGTCTGTCTGGATAACAAACACACCTTAGGAGCTCAACAACAAATAAATCAACATTCAACATGTTTATAGAGAACATTGGCAAACATGAAAACTTCCAACAATGCAATAATCAATCGTCTCCCAGTTGTAATATGGTATTGCATTTATTTAATCCAAAGAGACTACGAATTTTTAAGGCGATACAAAGAAAAATACAAAACAACAACTCGAAATTTCTACTAGAATTGGTGTGTGTTTCTGTGACGGTTTTATTGGTTGTTGTTTATAACTAGTGATAACTTCTCACTGGCTAGTGTTTTACACTACCATTACAATAAAACAAACAACGGAAAAATAAAGATAACATCTACACCATTTTCTGAGGTGTTGTTTATTGATTTCCATAAAAATTATTGTTGTACTTCCACCCATTCAATTCATGAATATATTTGTCATTATTGTTTCGGAAACGGATATTTGAAAAAATTTAGTTCGTTCAGTTGATTTAATGGAGATGTCCACATTAATGACTTGAGTAAATTATGGGCGATTAAGATCAACTGGAGCTGTTCTAAATGGTGAACCATTAAACTAAGTAGTTTCAAGTCTCTGATGGTACATAATCTATCGAGATAAAATATCTGCAACAGTCTCTGTCTTTATACAAATTTTTGAATATATTACTACACAGTTATTTATTTCAAGACCAACAACATTCAGTCGTTTATTAACCCTCGAATTAAGGCCGTATCGCTGTCATACAGTCACTTGATAGAAGTTTATCAAAGTGGATCACTGTTGAGACTATTGCGGTTACAGCTAACATCTCTCCATCTCTTAGAAATGTAAACGCCAGTATCCAAGATTTGCAATTTGGTAATGTGACTGAAGCTTAAAGTCGACACGAATCCATTTGAAACAGCTTAGATCGGGTTTAGTAGTAGGTAAGTTGAGGTAGTGGCGACCTCGCATTGTTGGCATGATTTTCTAGATCGTTTAGAGAGAATGGAATCGCTCCCTGTAACGGAAATTGAATTCGATTCAGATCGAATAGGTGCGTCTACAGTTTCAACTTTGCTGGATTTTAATGTAACATTTTTCGTTCAACCAAAGATGCTTTTATTATCATTATCATTGCTGATTGTTAATGTATTGGAAACGTTCACCACACCGATTCTGTTAAAAGCATCATTGCTGTAATAATTGTCGTAAATGGATAGAAGCAACGAAGACGAATTATTTCCAGAAAAAGAAAGAAAGAACGAAGAAAACGTCGTAAGTCAGTGAGGGAGTTGATGGTGTGGAAGACAAAGACTGATTATCTGTTTTCTGTGAAAGGAAAGGCAACAAATTGACTGGTGAAGAGAAGGTGAACACCGTCCATTCACCAGCCGGAAATAAAGAACATCTAAATATATGTCACTAAGATAATGATACGTATATGTTTTAGTTGTATATTAGCATCAAAAACACCTCATTTCCTGGCTTAAATTAGATCAAAACATCTCACCCACAATACCTGTATAACATTATATAGACTCAATGTTGTTAAAACGAAAAAAACTTCCAATTTCCGGATTATTGAACTAATAATACAAACAAGCTTTAACACAAAACTGGACATTGATAACAATCAGTAGGAAACCACAGAACCTTGTTATGCTTCAATCATTTCATAAATTCGTATAAACAGAACAAAATTATCAATTGTTTTCGTACAAATATACGATACGTGTTTGTAGAGTAAAATTTCGATGCTTTGTAACGATTAGATCTTTGTTAAAAGCTTTGCAATCTGGACTTGGATACAACAACAACAACAAGAACAGATTTTCGCCTTTCTTATCTTACATAGGAGCTTTGACTAGGAACGATTCTTTGACAACGGATGCCAATTTTTAGATAATTGGCAACAATACTAGATCGAAAAGAAATAGGATCTACTAATAGAAATGCGTTTAATTAAAAATCGTTTAATTTAATATACCGTTGAGACTAATTTGGATTTAGTGGTCATATCCGGCTTCCAAAAGATTTCGAAATTGCGGATATCTATTAGTTAAGTTTTATGGTGCATAAATTGAACAGTAATAATAGAAGAGAAGTTCGTCTAACGTTCGGTAATAGAAGTGAATAAGAAGCTTAAACAGAAAGTGACTATAAGCCATTTCAATTTTGTTTAGATAGTTTAAATTGTTTACGTTGTTGATATTAATAGGCTAACAGGAAAGTCTTTGATCTTAAAGCTTCCCCAAAACGGAGTCTTTCATCTTGTTTATCTTTGCAATTATTCCATCGAACTTGTATAATGTGAAGTAATAAAATTTTTATATCTGCCCTCTACTAGTATAATAAATCAAAAATATTCAATTAGCTATTCTCTTTGTATATTTAGATGTTTATTAATATTTGGTCGTTTCAAATTCCGAATGCAACACTCACAGATATGTACAAGATAATCACTAGTGTGTCTTGTTATGGTCTAATAAACCATTTGTAGTTTAACGAAAATACTACCCTATCCGGTTCATCAAGTAGTTTGAGCACGTCTAGTTGAGCCGTTTTACCTTTTACAAAACGTGTATACCGACCACCACTACCACCACCACCACCACCACCACCACCGCCGCCACCATTTATAGTCCTCAGCTATCAAACCGCTTTATGTTCAACTCATTTTACCGTGAATGCGATATGACACGTAGCCGGAGAACTTGAAAATAAGCAAAAATCACTAAAAAGACCGAGAATAGAAAAAAGGGCTTCCTTGCAAATTTTCCACCGTTATTATTTAGACAATATTATTACACCACCAACTAAATCACGGTACGCTTCTAGACAGTGGCGGCACACTTTTTCAACCTGTTCAAATACTATGAAAATCGGTATTCGGTAAAACAATGATAATAATTTCTAGTTTCAACCATTTTTAGTATCAGCCACAATCGTTGTACATAAAGCGCTTGCAATTGAATTGGCCCCTTTTTAACTAACATTGTGGCAAGTCTTTTATTATTAATTAATGGTCAACAATACAATCTCCCACATCCCGAGCCGGCACTATATCTTGAGGGGCCTTGTGCATAATAACGTAGAGGGATCTTCTCACATATGAAAGATACATAGAAAAATTTTAATTTGCTTTTATTGAATTATTTATTGTTTTCAACAGTCTACAATGGAGAAAGTCCTTCTACTGGTCAAAAATTGATGATCCAGGACTACTGCGTACTAAAATGTAGATTAAAGTGGAGAGAATTCAGGTCTAAAACTTAACAAAGATGTCTCAGTCTCCCTTCCTAAACGGTTCTATAGAAAAATTCGCCGGAAAACTCTTGGTTTGTCATCAAAATGTCTTAAAATATAAAACCAAAGTTGAGAATGTAACTCAAAAATCGACAAAGCATTTTCTAAATTTTATTTTCACCACGAATTAAAACTTGAGCTCACTAAAAATAGACCCTTATATAGTGATTTCTTTTTATAATTCACTGGCTAATTCTCCAAAACATAGCGATTTTAGTGCAAAAACATGTCAAAAGTGTCACAATTTTGCATTTTTAGACTCAAGAATAAAATTCAATTAAAATTGAAGAATTCACTTAGAAAATCCACTAAACTTAACTAAATCTCCTATTTTTGACAATTCGATAACATAATTTGTTAAGAATTATAATTTAGGAGGAAAATGTCCGTAAATCTTAACTGAAAGTCGAGAGTCTAAATTAGAAATCGATTAAAAGTATCCAAACATATTTTTTTTTAAATTCATTGCAAAAATTCACTAAGAATTAGTGTCTTATAAGAAATACTCTTTCATAGCTTAATTTTTAGAAAAATTTATTGGTGAGTTATAACAAAAGTATCATTTACGTTAAATGATATTAAGAGAGAACCTGCGCTATGATCGACCTGCGGTTATTACGCTTCTTAAACCTTAGACGGCGCTAGCTCCACAAGGTTACTATATATATATACTTTTATACACATTTACAGATTACATTATTTACTATATTATTATTAATAGGTTTATTTCGCTATTTCGTCTTTTCTATTTGGGGGGAGGGGGAGTTTAAACAGAATCTGGTGTAAGGTTTTCGAGATAAAAAATAGAAATCATTTTTTGACGTTTTTTTCACCTTTTTTCAAAAACTACATATCAGATATTGTTTAAACTTGGTATGAAGGTGCCCGTAGACGATCTGGCAAAGTGGCAGATATTTGCCCGTTTCAGTAGGTAGATACTGTCTCAGGTGAAGGCAGATATCTGCCCAGTAGATTTGCCATTGATCTGGATTTCATCTGTCACTTCCTAAACAAATATCTGCCCAATCAAAATTTCAAGCGGCCAGATATCTGATAATATTTGAATTCTGTTAACAAGATATTCGACTCTCAAAATTTAAAGGAGGCGATTATTTTTTTGCATTTTTGTGGCAGAGAATCGTATTTACCTTGGGAAATTCAAAATAATTTTTTTAATTGCTAATAAAATACATAAACACTGAAAAAATACGCATTTTTTTCAAACAGACGGCACTTGTTGAACTTTTTCCTCTTTGGTACCTGTCATAAAGACGAACATTATTCCTTATCAAGAAATTGGATTTATTAAAGGGTTGAAATCATATGGACATATAATATAATATAACGGATTTTTATGTTATAAAATTGTCTGTCATTGTGTTTTTAAAAATCTTGTCCCATAAAAGATCTGAGGAACAGCCAAGACCACCCCCAGACAAATTCTAATCAAATTATGTTATGGAAATTTCTTTTTCCAAGAGCAAATTTCAAAAAAAGGGTTTGTGCTTATGACCACACGATAGAAGTGAAAACTTCTAATTTTCTAATTTCTAGAATGTGGATGATGACGATTTCAGCCGAGTATACCCGGTTCAGTGTGTCAGTACCCCGAGCGCGCTTATTGCCGAATCGACCCGATTCAGCGTTTCATCCGAGCGTGACGGTCCAGTTAGATTTACTCCCCAACCAAGCGCGCCTAAAGAAGTTTTACTTCAAAAATCATTGTTTGTGAAAATACTGGGAAATCACCAAGGCCACCCCTCAAATCAGTTCTAATCAAATTTATCCACAAAATATATTGTAAACAGAGTTCACTTGATCACAAGAAGCCGCGTACCATTCTCGGGAACTCATTTTTTTTACTCGACTCGAAACACGAAAATAAACGAATCTCGTAAGTAACATTTACCAGATGAAAAATAGCAGATCGTCTAAATGGACGGGCAGATGCATGCCAGTTATCTGACGAAAATCTCTCTGACTTCTGTGTGGCAGACGAAATCTGCCGTAAAATCTCTCAAGTGTAATCACTGCAACAGATATCTGCCCACTGAAACCGGCAGATATCTGCCTCTTTACCAGATCCTCTACAACCACCTTAAGTGAAGTTTACTCAAATATTAAGTTATAGTAATTTTTTGAAAATTTTTGAATCGTTAGTCCTTTTTTTCATTCAGTAGCGTTTAACTTGAAGTCGTAATTTTTTCATCCCCGAAGTGCCAACATAAATAAGTTGTATAACAAAAACACAACTCGAGAAAATGAAGTAGCAAAAAAGCACTTTTTTTAAATTTGATAACATGCGGCCCACGGAGTATTTGCCCGATTGGCCGGCGGCCCAGTCCGCCACTGCTTCTAGAATATTATTACAATGATGCAAAAATTGAATAAATTCAATCGAGAAATAGATTTTTCCTTCATTGTCTGTGGGTTTAATAAAAAGAAACATTCTTTGTTTTGAAACGGTTAGAACAGATGTCGATTATTGAATCATCTAATTACTCGTAAGCTTGTGTTGTTGTATCCGATGATTTTGTTGAATTAACCAATTTTCTTTATCGGCTGCCATAATGTGCTGAATTAATTGAAGATAACGAAATTGTAATTAACGTTTAATGTATTTTGGATTTGATTCGAAATTTACTGTTGCCAAAATTAATGGATTTTGTGCAAAGATACACATTTCAGTCTCGTATCTATCAGTTACTAGAAATTCCCTTGAAACTCACCTGAGAAATATTGATATCAAATATAAATAATGTAATTTTATAATAATGTTTACAGTTTCGGATGGAGCACTAAACTAGCTTTTAGTTTAACTACATTTTAAGCTAGCTGTAATGCTACCCATCTGCCAAAATTTATGGAAATTATCGCCAATATAAAATACTTACTCTAGATGTGTTTTTCGTATATCGAAGTCGAGAAAATTGATTTCGATTATCTCATCAGGACTTCCAATGAATGTGTACAATAAACAATCAATATTTGCTGGATACGGTTTCGGAAAGTCTGGACTTTTGAAGGTGCCTTTTTCTTTACCGTAAGTCGCTGAGAATATCAAACATTCACAACCTGTAAAGAAACATAAAAAAATAGTACAGTAGTAATAAAACTTTTGAATTTTCAGATAGATTCAAGTATACAGATTGAGATTTTAAAAATACATAACACAATCAATTCATCACTTCATCCTAAACTATTTCCACAGAGAGATACACTTTTATTGGAAAACTTTCCGACTAACGCAAAAAGAGAAAACCAATTCCCAGAAAAATCATCCAATATATTCAGGTGGTTTCCAATTTGTTTGATATGATCTATTTTTAATGAACGTAATAGATTGGTGGAAAACTTGCCACTATTTTGTCAACAATAATAACTCAAATATTTTAACGGTTAATCCTTTAATACGTTACAGCAGGTGTGTTTTACTATCGGCTAATAATTCACTCTATGTATTATTAAATCTTTAGAAAATTGTCTCCGATTTTTCAACGGAATTCATTTCCTGGACATTTCCTTGGAGATTATCGATTTTAGATTTGTTATTGAAAAATTTGCATCTTATATGCAATTAAATCTAAAATATTGCATTTTATTCTACAACACCCTGTCTAATGGCAACTCTCCCATTTTAAACTTCTTATACGGCTTGAAATTCAGCTAGATTTGCAGTTCATTTTCGATTTCTTTTAACCAACAAACTTAACATTTAATACAGAGATGATAATTGCTGGCAACTGTTGTAGAATTAATGATATCTACATGCTAAGTGACTTGAGTTGAACTTTAATGAAAGTTTACGGAGCACTTGCACAGATTTCTTAACTGAAAACGATTACTTTTCCGATTTCTATAGCTAGAATTTTACATATTTCTGAATAGTTTTCAGTAAATAAGTCCAATAGACGACGAAAATATGGCATTTAGATAAATCAAGCTAGCGGAAATTCTTCTATACCCGTGTCTGTATATTTATAACGAATTTTATTAGAGACGTGGGTGTCGTTTTGAGCTCAACTATTACGATTATTAGTTTCGGAAATATCTCAAAAGAAAATCTAACCGTCTACTGTTATTTTTTCTTATATTTCAACAACTCTCAAATATAGCATAATACTCTTTCTCTATCGAGCGGAAATTTAAAGGACTATTGTGTTTACTAAACATGTTCAAAACCATGAAAAAAACATGTGTCGTTGATTTTCCCGTCAAGAAATTGTTGAATAACAGAGGAAATTCTACAATTGAACGATTTGATTCTACTTAAACTCCAGAAAGTGACTCTAAAATCTTGTAAAATTCACATCAGATACTTTAGTGCTTCTATCGTTATTTAAAATTTATAAACCAGTTGCTTGAAAATTTATAACATTTCGTCAAAGTTCCATCTAATTCTAACAGAGAAATCGCAACTTTTTACACATAATTCCAGGAAATTGTGACAATAATTCGGCTTTTGATTGATATTGATTGCCGTAATATTCCGTAATTTTCGGCCGTAACAATACCATTGATTTGAATAAAATCGAAACAATAAAAAAAAGAACTGGCCATTTATTATATTCTACTATACATGTATAAAACGAACTGTATAGCATTATTCATTCTATTCAAATCTAGTACTCTTATCATTAGTTGCCATTTTTACGGTAAGTTTAATCTGAACACGATTTAATTTGAAATAAAAGTAACAGTTTTTCGGTTAAATGAAGAACATTTCAATTGTGAAATATACATTTCCGGTGCCATTTCTTTTGAATTCATGGAATTATTATCGATTGATGTGAGAAGAGCACGATGAAAATAATGTTAATTAGCTGTTGTAAATCAGGGAGAATATTGGATTTGTGAAAAACAAATATAAAAATGCGATTGGATTTGATCCTCCCGTGGATGCTAATAAAATTTTCATCAGTTCATATTGAACTTTTCCAATTGTTGTTTAATTCCAAACGAGAGAGCATATGAGAATCGGATTTAATTGAATAAAACATTAACATTCAAAGATAATCGAAATATTTTCCATTTGAAATAATAATTATTATAAATTCTAACATGGTAAACTATAAGCAACCAGCTTAGTTGTTGTGCAAGAGATTATTGTTTGAATAATAGTTTTGTTTAAATTGTAGTTTGATATTCAAGTGCATATCTTTGGACTTTAGAGTTAATATCCGCTGGTCAAGAGGATGAAAACGTCCCCCAGAGATTCAATTAATAATAATAGAGGGTGGTTTTAGATATGGTATAGAGTTGTTTTACAACTATCTTTTGTAAATATTAGCACAGACATGTTATATCTCCCTATATTGTTGATGAATTTAATTAACAAATTTATACATAGGCTAATCTTAATGATATTACTTCTACTATAACAACAACTAACAAGAAATTGCACGTTTATCGATAAATCGATAGATTTTAATTAAAACGCTAACGTTCAATTACAATCAAAACACATCATCATCATTAATAATCTCATTATAATATCACTAATTAAGAACTAGAATTTTCACTAATTGAAAATTCGGTATTGAATAGTGTAAATTAGTAGTAATCCAACGACCACACCTGAACATTGATCTGTTGGTGGAAGCACTTTGCAAACATTGTAGTAAATTGAGGTGAATTTCTTGTACAAACAACTAGCCAAAACTTAAAGTATGTGGTTGTTTTTCCAATTAGACTAGTAAATATCCCGTGTTTATCCTAGCTAGTAACTGAAAATTTCCAAATAAATATAACGACAGATCGATTAAACCGATGAGTTTGTTCGAGTGTAATTAATTTTCCCGAAATTGTAAAAACGCAACAGTTTTTCATCGTTTTTAAGTTTAACCAATAAATCAGGATTCAGTGTGCGATTGTTAGAGAGCGAGCTTTCCAACTATCACCACCAACACAAACGCTTTATAGAACAGAACAGGATTTATACGAAATGATAAAAGATATTGATCAATCGTTCAAATTGACCATCATCTCTACCAAACATTAGCAGGTGTTATATTGAGCGTCAAGTTCTAATAGCTTTTTGATTAATCAAAATGACCATTATCATTACAATCATCAGCGTTTATAATTCCAAGATTCATCTTATAGTTGTCTTTGTTCGTTTCTGATTTCTGTTACAGTTTTAGTGGGCGACGAACATTACGTGATCAGACTTTAATCAGTCGACAATC
>JAZBGW010001955.1:0-12866 GCA_037464815.1 Mylabris variabilis | reverse complement strand
CACAACAACTGCACACATACGGCTTAATACCTGAATGCACTAATAGATGTTGTCTTAATTGCGGCTTACCACTGAAGCTTTTCTCACATTGATCACATTTATACGGCTTGATACCGTTGTGGAACATCATGTGTGTGTAAATATTTGTTACTTTTTTACCACAAACTGAACATAAAATCCTTGTTGATCCGTTATGATGGATAGTCTTTCGGTGATTGTAGAGCGTACTGTAGTGTGCGAATTCCTAGAAAAAATCATAGATATTGATCAATTATCAATGCAGTTTTGAAACGATTTACTTTCTTGCAAGTCTTGCATTTGTAACTCTTGACGGTTGTCCGTGGAAGCGGTACACAATGATGATTATCTAATTCTGTTTTATCCCTAAACGACCTACGACAATGATAGCAACGACACACTTTATATTTAATCGAATATGTAACGTTTTGTGTATGTCTTAGTTGATGGCGATGTACGTGTATTGGATTAGCGAATCGTTTGAAACAATATTCGCATTTGTATGGCAATTCAGTTTCGGTGTGAGTTAGCAGATGACAATCGTAATTCTTCTTGATAACGAAACCTTTATTACAATATTCACATTTATATGGATATTCTTTCATGTGCTTTAAACGGTGTATGTTTAAATGGCTTAAACGATTGAAAACACGCTGGCATTGTTCACATTGAAATTCGTCGTATTTTCGATGTTGTTCGACGTGTAAACGAAATTTATCCGCTGTACATTCAATGTGACAAAATGGACATTTATGTAATGGATTCTTTTTGTTGAAGATTGTTGAATTTTCGCTATTTAGATCTGTTGTTTTGTAAAATCTTGTTGTTTTCGTTACTTTGTATTCGTCTGATATACTCAAATATTTCTTTAACGCTTTGTGTGTATGTGCATGTTCACGCAATTCTAACGCTGTGAATTCTTTCGTACAAATCGGACAGACGTGAAATTTCTCTTGATTTGACGATAATCGATTATTGTTGGTATTATCATTACGTTTCCTACATGATTGATCCACCGATTCTTTTCTATTTGTATCGACATTATTTGTTTGGATTTCTATATTATTACCATTGGTTGTTTTATCTACAGTTTCAGAGAATTCTACAAATTTCTTTAAAATACGCACTGATTCTTCGTATTTTATTAAAAATAAATAAACCGAACTCAATTGTTCAATACACTCCATACAAATCAGATTAGGATCATATTGTTCTGGTAACTAAAATATATCAAATATTAATTAAGAATTCAATTAGAGGATTTCTGTAAAAATTACGGCATCAGGAACCAGTTTTGATAGAATATCGCGAAATTTTATTGGAACACTCTGTAGTTCGCTTAATTGTATTGTTGCTAATAAGGAAATTGTTGATGGTTTCTCCTCTAAGCATACTTTACATATTCGGTGAATATTTCCACTACTTAAAACAGTCTTTATCGAGTTCATTTTCGATATTTTATAACTTTGTTTCTCTTTGGAAGCTGTAAAATTTTCAAACACAAACCTAACCTAAAAAGAAACCATTAACCATTGTTGTATTTCTACCTATTTGTGTATATTTGGTTGCATATGTGTCAATGCAAGTGTTGTAAAATATCTAGATAGAGGTCGCTGATTAGTTTCGGTCAAAAATATAACGTGACTATTTGAATGTGAACGACTTAACTTTCAAAGTTCTAAAAGTAAAAGCTATAACTTTCGAAAATTTCAGTATTTGTTTTCATTGTTGTTTCTTGTAATTGTAGTGCTTAATAGATGAAGTCTTAAACAAATAATAGTCCCTTATCGCTAATGTTAGCAGACTCTCTATCTAATCGAACCGTATATGTTACAATAACCAGTTTTCTTGTTATCAGTTTTTAAAATTTTGTGTTAATCGTTTTCTTCTAGACAACGAAAAATCTTTTATTTTCTGTACAAAGGTGCTGTTACCAATTTGAAATTTCATTGTGCTTTATTCAGGTAAATTTATGTTTATCATATAGTAATTTTAATGATATATTAGGTAGACAAAAATCTTGCTATTGATACATAAAAGTGATAAAATAGTTTTATTGAATTAATTAATATTAGATGGAAAATATCTTTAAGCCTTATCATCGTTACACCGAAAGAGAAACGTTTGTTCTTCGAGTGGACGAAAGGTCGTGGAATTCAAGTGCCACTCGAAGAACAAACTTTTTTTGTGGTTGTAATAATACAGATTCTTTAAACCTAATATTAATTAATTAATTTAAATTAACATCGTTAGCCAATTTTTTTAAAATATTTCAAGTTTTATTTATAAAAATTTAATTATCACCTTTTATTGATAATATATCACCGACAATTTATCAATCACCAAATACCTGACATTAATTTATCCAAAAATGTATTAATTTATTGTATGAAAAACCGTGGGAATTAGTTAATGTGAGTGAATCTAATTTTTATTCATTTTTATCTGTTGTTATTTTAGACATAATTTACATATTTTCAATTTGAAAAAAATGCCACCACCGTCTGAGTGTTTAGACACTTTAGACACTTTGCAACCGATTATTATCAATATTTCCAATTTATGTCATGCAAAATGAGAATAATCAACAATTACCTGTATGTGGACGTTGTAAATTACCTAACAAGAAAAAATATTCAAGGTGTGAAATTTATGAAAATCTAGCAAAAGCTACCCTATTTCCATGTATAAATCAAGAATTTGGTTGTCTAATAAATTTATTACCGAAAGATATGAAAGAACATGAATTAGTTTGCCTGTATAAACTAGAAAAGTGTGTCGTTAATGAATGTAATTGGAAAGGAACGTATGATGATGTATTGGATCATTATGAAACTAACCACAATGATTTAATTTTGAGAAACAATACATTTAAGTTAAATATGGATGAAAATGACCATGTTTTGAATTTCTTAATTCATGCAGATGAAATATTTTCTTTTAGATATTTTTTTGATCAAGAATTGAAACATTTGGAGTGCTTGTTGACTCCTTTGTTTTACAAACAGAAAAAGTACTATGCACGAGCTAATTTGACAACAGAAGATGCATCATTTTCTAAGACATTTCCAGAAATTGATGCCAATAAAAATGTATCAAAATCCATCAATATAAATGTGGAAAATATGTTAAATGATAAAAATACAACGCTAATAGTAACGATTAAAATAGTTAGTGAGCAAGATCAGCTTAAATTAGTCTATGATGAGCAAATTAACAAAATAGTTCTTTCGAAATTAAAATGTGGAGGGTGTAATAGTTTATATGAAAATGTAACTTATTATGGGAGTAGGCTGAATGATGCCCATATTCGTCACTCAAATTGTAGTTATTCGAACAGTTTGTCACCAGCCGCTAGTGTGGCAGATGACATGGTAAAACTTTCATATTTTCGTTGTGAATTTGGTTGTGAATTTATATCAAACATTAAGGATCTTGTAGTCCATTACAAAAGATGTTTCAATAAACCTGAAAATTGTTTGCTAAGTCTAAGTAGTAATGCCATTAAATGCGAGTGGCATGGTCGTCGACCACATCTTGTTAAACATATTTTAAAAGCCCACAATGAAAGCATTATAAATGCAAATCAATTAATATCAGTTAGAGTTGATCAAAATTCATTTAAATTTCTCAAATATGCGTGTCATATGTTCAGACTAATTGTTAAATCTTCAAATTTGGAATTATTATGGAGAGTTGAAGTATTAAGTTTAACAGAACCGAGTAATCATTTCAAATTTGAAATTACTATATTTAATAATAAAGATGATAGCAAGAAGATAATAATTAGGGAACGTTGTGCCGATTTTGAGTTTAGTAACAATAAAAAGTATTCTCAAAGTGACACGCCTTGTATATTTTTAAGAAAGGACGACTTTATAAAAGACTTTATACAGGACGATACCTTATCATTTAAAATAAATATTTGGAAATAATTGTTTCATACGATTTTTTCATACAGGATGAGTCAAAAGTAACGCATAATATTTATAACTTTCTTATTTATGGGAATTTCGAAAAACGCCGAAACAAGTAACCCTTTATTTAATTGTGATTGGTCCAAGACGGTTCTATCAGTTACTATTGCGAAGAAATGACATCATCATCGATTTTTTTAAATAGAACTCCCTATTTTTTATTGCATTTTCGGATAGGGTATATTTTTCTACGTTCAGCCATGTAAAAATATTAGAAGCTTGCATTAAAAGAATTTTGAGAAAAAAATTCTAAATTTTAGGTCATCATTCATCATACATCAGCATAGTGTATGAAAAACACAATATTTTTGAATAAGCATTGCAAGCATTGATTTATTACTGGATTACTGGTAAGTATTTGTCAAAATTATCGGAAAACATGGCGAACCTAATTGTCAAAAATAAAATTTCAAAATTTAATGATAGTTACTTCGGGAAGCAAGCTTGAAGCATATGTAGCCTATTTAACAGCTGATATGCCGAAAAAAAGCATATTTGGATTAAAATTTGCCAATTAAATCCGCCATGTTTGCCAAAAAGTTTTATCAAAATTCTACATACGCCTACTTAATCCAGTAATAAATCAATGCTTGCAATGCTTATTCAAAGAACTGTTGTGTTTTTCGTATACTATGTTGATGCATGGGTATAATGATGGCAGAAGATCTTGCAAACTTTGAGAATTTTTCTCTCAAAAATTTTCTTATGTAACCACCTAATATTTTCACGTATCTGAACGTAGAAAAATATGCAATACTCAAAAATTCCATAAAAAATAGGGAGTGCTATTTAAAAAAAAGTTGATGATGTCATTTCTTTGCAATGGTAGCTCACAGAACCGTCTTACAATTAAATAATTGAAAAATAAAGAACTACCTCTGTTTCGGCGTTTTTCGAATTTCCCATAAATAAGAAAGTTATGAATACTATACGTTACTTTTGACTCACCCTGTATATTATTTTATATATTTTGTATTCATTTCTGGAATTTCAATAAAAAGTGTTAAACAGGTTGTATTTTTTTTACTGAACAACAGATATGAGTGTTGTAAATCAAAAATTCAATATTCCAAAATAATTTATTATAAACAAACGTTTAATTACTAACAATTATCACCAATTAACGTAATACTTATTGGTAATGTTACATTTCTCTTATTTCGTATACATCGTGTTAATCGTAATCTTGGTAGAATTGGTTGATTTTTTCTTCGATTAACAGCAACAATTTCATCAATTTTTGTCGTACTCTTCAACAATTTATTTAAAAAAATGATCGAATCTATATTATTATTATTATCATTGACCTTATCAATTGATATAATTTTATTTTTCTCTATCTTCTTTTTTAATTTAAATAAATAATAGATAACATCCATCCACCATTGTTTATAAATAATTAATCTACGATCAAAATCAATTAATAATCTATATTTAGGACAATCAATGATTCGATTTATTGGCCATGTATGTCTTAAGAATGTGTGTGTAGGTGCTGCTATACGTAAAAGTTCATCATTGTTTAATTTGCGAATTTTCCTCAATTTCAGTTTGATTTCTTCTTGTTTACGACGAGGATTCTTCATTGTTTTATCAC
Organism: Mylabris variabilis; assembly: GCA_037464815.1. Taxonomy (NCBI): domain Eukaryota; kingdom Metazoa; phylum Arthropoda; class Insecta; order Coleoptera; family Meloidae; genus Mylabris; species Mylabris variabilis. The sequence goes on along the minus strand of JAZBGW010001955.1, from coordinate 7,274 downwards.
GTAATGTCGGCGATGTTGTCTGACCGAAAAGACCACGATTCTCCGCCATTTGTATCATATATTTATTATCTAATCTGATCACGTTCTGTAAGATGAAAATTTCAAAAATTCCATGATTGAATTGATTGATCGATGTATACTCACCCGTCTTTGTAATAATGCCAAATAACAACCGTCAGTTTCAAAATTTTCAAAATTCTTATCATTTTTAGATAAATTAGGCAGTTGAACAATATCGAAAATATCCGTATCGGGTATTTGGATGGTTGATAATAGTTTTTCTTCGTCGAAATCGTCAATTGAAGATTTCTCATTGTCTATTAAGCCTGTTTCTAATTCCTCTTCATTATTGTTAATTTCTTGATTTCTCTACAAATAAATTTGTTAATTTAGTGTTAATCACGATTTAATTTAATTTAATTTACATTAGAAATTTGAATTGTTTTGCCTTGTAAACGAGCATGATGGAGTTTAGCGATTCTATTGATTTCATTAATTGTTTTGTGCACCATTTCATTATTTTCTATATTTATCCCCGAGTGAGTTTCATATAGAACGAATTGTATCTAAAAATTATTAATTTTATTTTTCTTAATTATGAGAAATAATTGATTTTACACTTGCGGCCTAGACATGGAAAACATCAGCGTCCTTTTTTGTTCATTTAAAATCTTGTAAACACGCTCTTTACTCTCTTTACTATTATCAGATTCGGTTAAGATTTCCAACATTGATAAATCACCACCTCTATTACAAATCTATAAATTTTTGATAAACAAATAAGAAAATTTTAATAATTTTTAAATAATCACCAAATCGATCGGATCTTTAACGGACGAATAACTATTCGGTGGTGTTGCAAAAACAGCAACTATCTCCTCCATAACAGCAATATCACGCGAAATATCGGTTATATTATAATTAGAGACTACAACATTATTAATGTCTAATTGTTTAAAATAATGCTCGTATTCGCTTCTACGATCGCCAGCATTAAAGATTATTAATTTATTAATTTTCTCGTTTGTCGATAGAAGATTTGCTAAATAGGCTGAACTACGTGGTGAATTTATATGTGTTTGTACAACATTACCGGTTAATTCTAAATCACTCAGAATTTTATTGAATATTGTTGGTCCTAAACAGAACGATCGGTCCTGTATGATTAATTTATGGTGTTTTATTAGCGAACTACGTGCCAAATTTGTCCTCAATATTGACGGAAATATTAACATATTTGGACAGAATTTATCGCATTTGTAATAGTCCGATTTGGAATCGTCATCGTCTTGCAATTTTAGATTGAATTTCGATTCAATCTGCGCACAAACCTCTGAAGGATCCCTAAAATTTAGAAGGTACAAGAGTTAAGTCAAGTGAAACTTCTCGTTTAGCATAAGATTTAATAAAACTCACTTGACTTTTTTAATATTGATCCAACAAGTAACTGGTAAATCATCATTAATTCCAGTTATATTGCTGAGATGATGAGGTAATAGATTACTTAAATAAAGAGCTTTATTTTCAATCCGTAGTCGCGCTAATGAAGCAGCTATTCTTATTCGTTTCGCCCATAAAGCATTCTCTATTTCCAACAATCCAACTTTATCAAACAACTTTGTTACAATCAAACTAGATTTAGTGTCACGTTTTTTAAAATTACGATAATATAAATCGTATAATAACAACCATACGTGTGGCTTATTAGAATTCAACTACAACAATTAAAGTGTAATTTTTCAATTAAGATTGTGAGCTTTAGTTGTTCATATTTGTACTATAAAAACCCGGATGTTTGTGATAGTTCAACGAAAACTTTAACACGCAAACAATAAATTATTGTGTCAAATTCGTACAAATACACCTGTCAAATAATTTAAATGACAACAAAATTACCTGCGGGTAGTTTCCAAAGAAATTCACATCGTTCAATGCGTGCATCATTATGTTTTTATCTGGAAAATAGGCAATGTAAAATGACAAATTTGATTGGATTCTTAATTGGAAATACCTACAACGGAATACGTTATAAATTAAAGTGTAGACACGTCGCATTTCTTGTTCATCTTCAAAATCAACATTTATCGGTTGTACATTCAATAAACAAGCAGCTTTTGAGATATCACCAACACTCCAAGCTGTCGAATTAATATTCGATAATCTACCAATTATTCCCCTCTCGTTTGCTGTTTCGCCAATGTCGGAATTGTCGACTAAATCATCAATTTGTTCGGCTTTTTGTTCAACTTTGTCTTCGCTGAAATTTATTTTGGTTGAGAATAGAAAAAAGAAGTTTCAATAGAGGCACTTGTAGGGTATGGGATACGTTAGAGTATATAAAAAGGGGGAAATTATGAAGAGCTTTGCGTGTCTTGTAAAAATTTAGAAACCATGAAATACGCAACGCGGAGATCTAAATTATTGTTCAAAAATTAGGTCGAAATATTATTAAAATTATTTCTATAATTGTCTAAAATTTTCAACCATTTATCTAAATATATAATAAAAGAAGCCTAACCAATTAAAATAAAATTTTATCACAGTCAAAAAGTTTTTTTGTACTTAAGTTTTAGAGGTATTTATTAGAGTGTAAAAATGGTGGATGCGCCGGGCGATCAATACACAAATCACCTATTACAATTCTCCCAAATTTTATGAATTTCACTTATCACACTCTGACTGAAATTAAACTTAACGTTTCTTTAGAGTTTCCACAACAGTTGAATTAAGTATATAGTCAGTTTTTGCAACTATTATCAAGAATATAAGCCCTTAAAGTGGCTCTTCGAAAACGAGCATTTCTTTCAAACTTTCTAAGCATTATAATTTTAAAAGGTATACTAATAAGTGTCGCTTCAATAGTTAAGGTCGATATTTTTAGTCTTCATTTAAATGAAACTCGACAGTGGCGGATCTAACATCAAATTTTCGATGGGCACAAAAGACACATTGTGTATTGACGTCCATCACAATAACAACATGCAAATATTGCGATGTTCATTTAAGAAAAACGTGTTTCATATACAGGGTGTTCAAAATGTGTATTCGAAAATGAAACCTGTGGTTCTTTGGCCCTTTCTAAGTAAAAAAGTTCCCAAAAACATAGCTCCACAAAGGCACCGTTTTCGAGATTCATGGTATGAAAGAACTTATTTTATTTTTTTTTCAGTTTTTTTGACAATATCTTAGAAACCGCTAGAAATACAGTACTCAGTTTTTAACCACGTCATACCATTCATTTTGGTTATTTTATGAGTGCTTATTCAATTTCTTCTGCTTGAAATGAGTCAAAGAATCATACCCTCTATTTTCACATACAAGTTTTATAATATCCAAAGCCAGTACTGCATCATAAAATGCAGTTTTTATCGAAAACAGGCCAGGTTAGAACTTTTGACCAAAGTACCTTTTTTATTTAGAAAAAATTGGCGCTTTAAATTGTGATTCCAAAATTCCAATTTTCTCAGTGCTGTAGAAATTCGAGACAAAAAACCTCACAGAGTTCTGAAATCTTGACGTATTAAAACCTACGTTATTGGGTACTTTATTTCAGGAAGAACCAGGGAATCACAGGTTCCATTTTCAGATACATGTTTTGAAACATCCTGTAGATTTTTAAAGATTATTTGCGGGTGGTTCTCCTGTAGTTCCGCCACTGAAATCGTACGATACTTTTTAACCAAATTTTCTGTTGTTTATATGCTAAATTCAACAATTTTGAGGCCGAATTCATAGAATAAACACCAATTATCGGTCGATTATTTGACATAAAGTATTTAAAAAAAAAACATAATTTAATGAGGAAACAATTAGACTTTCTACTGATCATTTATTTCTTAAATAACATAAATTCAACAGTTTCAAGTGGTAGTACTAGTCGAGAAAGCTAACGTCTGTTATCTGAAGTTGAATTATTCTTTATTTCGATACTCGTAAAAAAATTGTAGAATACTGATCAAATAACCAGCTAATAGAACATAAAAAGCTATACTCAAATGTGAAATTTTCAATACGGTAATTTGATTTGTACGTTTTAATGGTGCAAATTTCAACTCATAATTCACATCAATCAAACCGTATTCATTCAATAGTGTAAGTATTCGACCAATTTCATCCAAATAAATGGAATTTTTACGAAATAGATAACTACCATATCCATTCCACAATATTTCATCCATTATACGCTTCGGTGATTTAGATTTTTTACAATATTCAACATAAATTTTAGCGAATATATGTGGCATAATTAGTGCTTCACTACGATTACAACTAATTAATTTCGCCCAAAAATCATCAGCACTTACACCAATAACATGCGATTCAAGTTGTGGTAAACGTGTTATTGTTTGATTTATTAAAGTATCAATCCAATAGATTGATAATTTTGAATTTTTCAAATCTGTAATTGTACGGATTTCAATTTGTTCGGGTTTTGTTAATTTACTAACAAGACCACCTTGTAATGAATTACCGAATAAGAAACAAATCATCATCCATATTAATAATAGAAATTTGATAATTTTCGTGCTTTTTTGTAAATGTTTTAGACTTTGACCCAACAATAAACGAACCGAATCAAAATAGGGTGTATGAATTTCGTTATTTAAATATTGTTGAATTAAATTGATTGTACCAACTGAGATGACGGATAGAATAAGACCGATCCATATGTATTTATCGAAAATTCTCAAAATATTATCAGATTGATACGATTCTTCACCGAGTACTGGTACTAATACGACTATATAAACAGTTGCGAAACCTAATGTGAGCAAATCTAATTCAGTTGGTTGGTATAATGGTGTTGAAGCTGGCATAAATAAACATTCACTTTCATTGGCAAAGATTGAACTCATCACACCATTCCATGTAACATCAATCACTTCAACTGTAGCATTTAATATTTCCATAACTAAATACATTCGGTCGGCTAGTTCACCAACCCATGTACCATTGAATTCTTTCACTTCATTATTTTGAAACATTGAAACTTTCACTGGATAACCGTACAAATTCTTCAATTTATTCGGAAATAATTTCAAACAATTCCACGATTTGTGTTCTCCAATCGTTTCATTTTTGAACGGATTAAACGTTAAAATCTCCAATTGATTACTGATAAAGACTAGAACGTAGTTTAAAATACGTCTATACCACATAAATTGAAAAAATTCCGGTAATGCAACTCGATCTTCAACAATTTCACAAACAATTAAATGAAGATTATTTTTGGTATCCCACAACGGTAATTGTTTGAATAAATCGTCGATGGTTGGTGTAAAAATAAAGATTTCATCCCATCTCGAAGTCGTGATCAAATAAAAATTATTAGTTTGAACTATTGGAAGTTTTGATAATCCAGAAAATTGCGAGATCAAATTCGAACAATGATTCGTAGTCAAATCGATAAAAATTAAAGAATTTGATTTTCTACATCGATACTTTTCAATATAAGTCGTCAATAATTGTTTTGGTTCATGTCTAACGATAGAAATTGATAAAATTGTAGTCAATTTTAGAGAAAAAGTGAGGAGAAATACTAATTTATAATACAACATTCTACTAACAATAAAGCAAAGACAATACTGACAGTTCCAAATTTGATTACAACAAAGTGGCCATTATTATTATTGGAAAACAATGAATTGAATATAATACATTGTAATCATTTACTGACACAATAGTTTATTGTTGAATATCTTCAAATATTTCACTCCCTTTGTAATTTTCTTCGATATTAAATAATCGAAATCGGTTCGATAAGTATTATTGTACTATAAAAAATATTGTGGAAATTAATTACTTTAATTGATAATAAGTGCAAATATTGGTCGTAATTGAGTTGCTTTCTGGTATTTCAAACTTTTAGGATTGCTGAATGAAATAACAGAAACGTATGGAAATAATGGTGGAAAAATGGTGGATGCGCCGACACCTTTCTACTAATTTCTGGGCTAATTTCAAGCGAATCCCACACAGAGTGTAATCTGAAAATAGAGCTTTCAAGTCTGTTTCATGTAAAATAAAGCTTGCCCCAGCCTGAATTTCTACAAAACTAATTTAACTTAATAATAATTCGAAATACCACGACCTGAAAATATTTATTCCAACTGATTGTTATCTTGAAACACATAAAATAAATACAAAATTACACTTACAGTAAGTTTGCACATTAAATAGATTATTATTGCGAATACTTTGAAAAGTCAAAACAATAAAGAACAAGATCTTGAAATGATAGAAAATAATAGAAACTTACCTATCGTTTTGTTGATTATTAGCATCACCTAATCGCTGTTTTTCTACTAATTTATAATAAACTTTCGTTTGCCATTCATTATCACTTGGTAATAGAATATTAAATTCCTCATCCACATTATTATAATTATTATTAATAATATCACAATTATCCTCATTATTATTATTGCTACTATTCAAAATTCGTTGCATAATTCCAGGTAGTAAAGTGAATATGTTACCTTCAGTAAGGGCAACAAGATTAACGTATAGTTTGTTAGTTTGTGCGTCCCCCATCCTAGTACGGTGTCCTTTTCCTTGTCTGTTAGCTGTTCGTAAAAAAGGAACAAGAAAAGAATTTATAAATAAGCACAAATTCGATTTAGTAATTATTTCGAGAATCTTTCAGTCAATATTTTATATAAAAAGATGAATAATGATTATCGATCACGCGATTGTAAATTTTCTCTTTCGTTCTACTAATATACTTAAACAGTAAAAAGTGTTAACTATAAAGCTTTTTAGTTATAATGACTATTTTTAGCATATAATTTAATAATCTATCGACCTTGTTTGGAGAATTTGTTTTTATTTTATTAACATTTTAACGACCATCCTCTATACAGGGTCTTTCACGTAAATATGGTCAGTGGCAATAACTATTTCATTTATCCATAAAATCAAGTGATTTTTACAAGAACTTGAAGGGTAACATTGGAGGTGGAGACACTCTTATACAACTCTTGAAAATAAGAGAAATTGACGTCAACTTTCGAAAATTACGCAATATTCAATAAAAAATTCCCACTTTAAAAAATTTATACTCAAATAAATACAAAAATAGTATTTTCCTTTTGAAAAATTAATTTTTCTCTACAAGAAAAAATCTAAAATTTGTTAATATTTGAGCGGGTGACTGATCTGTTTCAAGAATACCCAATTCTGTCAATTCGATACACAACAGATGTTTCTGTTATTCCTCAATAAAGTTTTGTTATTCCAAAATGTTCTCTTAAAGGAATGTCTTCGTTATGATT
>JAZBGW010001954.1:0-13229 GCA_037464815.1 Mylabris variabilis | reverse complement strand
TATATCCAAGTATAGAGGGATCAAATTACGTTTGCCCTAAACCATGGATGCCCAGTAGATCTTGCTTTCAATAGAGTGTATTTTCTGTGTCTTACTCCACTGGTAATACATTAAAAAAGAATTCGAATAGACACGATCGTCCGTATTTAACGAACGCAGACGAACGAAAGCGAATGAACAACCACAAACAACAAATCTACACCAACATTCACGAACGCGAACAAGCATGCGCAAACAGAAACGAATGATGTTACCAAAGATCCACTCGTGTTCCTCACTATACAAACACGAACGAAGGCAAACGGGCAGTTTGTTTACGTTCGAATTACCGTCCACATTTTCGTTCATTCGCATTCGCTCGTTTGACTGGATGCGCCGACTTGGACAAACTTAAGTTGATCCATCTATATGTAGTTTGTGTGACTTATTTGGCCGAAACCGGTACAATCTTTTGTTTTTCTGTTATACTGCCAGGTGAAAAATTAATTAACAATCAATATTATAATGAATGATTCAATGGAATTGTTGCGGTTGTGATTCATTTTTTACTCATTATTGATGAATTGAAGAAAAATGCGTTTTTTCCACAAAAAAAAATGTATTCAATTAAATCAATTTTATCGGGAATTTCTGATTAGAAAATAAACAATAAACAATCACTCTTATCGGTCATAACTCTTATTTGTGTACTTACTTTTCTTACCCAATTAAATAATAACAATATTCAACTGTCGTTTTCTAAGATACCATCAATGATTGTACCATATGGGTTATTTTACAAGGGATCCTGTTTTATTATTTAAGGTATAAGTGCATATAGCATAGAAGAGGGTGAATTTGGACATCCTTCCGGTGTGTCCAAAATACCGTATCTTTGATACTTTTTATTGTTATATTCCCAAAAATGAAATTATTATTATTATTGTTGTGATTATAGTTAAGTGGGCACGTGCTGTTTAATATTTGTCGTTAAATATGAACCAATTCTGTAAATCCTCCACTGTAATTCAACCACAAATCCAGCCAAGCACGTGTCCGTTATTGTGTTTATTTAACAAAATATAATTTAATAGTTTAATGTCAATTTCGATCTTCATTGATCATCATTTGATTGGCCAACTGTATGCCAGTATAGCTAGCCAATAAAGTTGTTGATGAAATTCAATTAGTTAACACATATTAATCTTAATTTAAATCTTCGTTTAGAATTGCTCTTTTTGAGATGTTGTTTGTAACTCGATTGAGTAACTGTAAATTACTATATATGACAATATGACACCAGGATTAAGCTGGATCTTCATTCGAATCTGCTAAGATAGTATTAGAAAATTTATTGAACAACTATGTTCGTTTTCTACTCACACTCTTACCTTCATCTCAATCTTTATTTACAACGTTTTTATTCCAGCTATATTTCTACACCAATCAGTGGCGTAACGGAAAATCTCAGCCCCCACCCCCACCCGCAACAAAAGGGCCACTGCACTCATTAGTATATTACTTGATGACTTACCTAGAGCTTGAAGGTAAGTCATTCATTGAGAAACATTTATTACATTATTAAGATATTTCAAGAAAATATATTTAAACTTTGTCGAGTCCCTTCTAATGCTGGGCACTGCGTAGGTTGCTGGATTGTACTTTACGCCACTGGCCCCCGTCTACGTTAATTTATAGTCAGCTAACAAAGTTTTTGAATAATATTGAATAGACGGCATTAATTTGTAATTTTAATCTTAGTCTCTATCGTCAATTGCAATGATATTTCATGAAAAACTTCGTTGAGCAACTGTAATTTGTTGCAGTTTTCTTGTCATGTTTTCAAATTCGACAGAATTATGTTTGCATAATACAGTCGGCCAACAGAGCTATTGAAATTATAATCATCGAACAAACTCATGATTAAAATACAGATTGAGATTGATAACTTTGTTTTATCATTCATAAAACTCAACGATAATGTTGTTTAACCGAATCTTCGGCCTCGGTCTTAGTTCCGGCCGAAACCGAAACTTATTTAGACATGTTAAAATTTCCATTATATCCAGAAATCTAGTGTTATACATGTTTTGTGGTCAATTTGTGTTAAATGAAATGAATAAACAACCACGATTAGTGTGTAAAAAACACATAAGTTTCGGCTTAGTTTTTGCCGAAACCGAAACTAGTTTTTTTTCGCCGAAATCTTCGGTTGGTCACTAGTTTAATTATCATCTAATGATCTTCATTTGAAAATACATTCTTTATGAATACTGTCTTTGTCATAACTTTATTGGTTAACTATAATCAATGATAAAAATTATCTTCATCGCAATCTTCATTTACATTAATTCGATCTTAACGACATATTTAATCCGAATAATTTATCAAATAAATTCTTTTTTATTGTGGACTAGCAATATTATTGAAAAACATTGGACAGATGACCTAATCCATAAATTTCTATCTTAATCTTGATCTTTAATCGTAATCTGTTTCTATTTCATGTAAAACTTTGTTGAACAACTGTAATAAACAATTGAAAAAGAACTCTGATTATTTTGATCTCAATCTTCATCTTTAATCGAAACTGTAATTAACAAAGTAATGCATAATAAGAAATGTTCAACGTTTAATTTTCACGCACGTCTATCTTAATTTCGATCTTCATTAATATTACAGTCCTTATTATAGATGTAGTGCTCGACCTCACTGGCCAACTGTATATTACCTCACAAGGTTCTGAATATCAAAAAAAAACGATTTTCTATCGAGTTCGACATGTCAATAACAAAGTCAACAATGCGATTGATTAATCAGCATGCAGAAAACCACTTTTCCGTACCCTCAAATTTTACCGTTTTCTTAATCGATCTTAATTTCGATCTTCATTAATATTACAGTCGTTATAGATGTAGTGCTCGACCTCACTAAACAACTGTATCTTATTTAAAAAGATTCTAAAGATTAAAAACAAGATTTTATATGAAGTTTGGCATGTCAATAACAGAGTCAACAGTGGAATTGATTAATCAGCGTGCAGAAAACTACTTTTCCGTACTCTCAATGTTTATCGTTTTCTTCCACAAAATACAAGATCGATTGTTGCAAGATCATCATCTTACATTAAATCTTATTGATGATTTTTTAATTCTAATTGAACAGTCAACATTTTAAAGGATCGAGATTAAGATGTAGATTCGTACAGAATCACAATGTTTCTTTCCAATTGTATTCCCGATATTGTACAGCTGTTCTAACGGTCCTGGATCCTTTTTGAATAACAATCATTTTATTGTACATATATTGCCCTATTTTTGATTCCCTCTGGGTAAACAATAGATGGAAAAAAATCGGCTTGATTATAGAAACTATTCTAAATTAAAAATTTGTTTGATGATTAATATAATTAGAATAGATAAAGCGATTTTAGAAGAGTTGAATTAATTACAGGTATTGTTAATAAGTAGGGAGACGTTGGAGAATTTTTCCCCTTGTTAATCAACCAGGTGTGTTTTGAATAAGGGTGCCCTGACGACGATGACGACGACAATAACAACGCACCCCTATTGAAAAATCTCAGTTTTGAATTTTTTACAACATATAGATATAAAATATAACGTATCAAAAGATTATTACAAAATTGATTACAATATTTTGTAAACATTACAAATTGTCATTGTGTAATGCTTCATTAACAATAATTTCGCTGAATCTAATCCGTTTGTTATTAATTCGAATAAATAGTTTTTAATATAATTGAGGGTTGCGTTAATGTTAAAGTTAGCGTAAATTTGCGGATTATTGTTTAAATTGGATTATATGTTGTAATTAAATTATTGTCAATTTAACAGGGTGGAATATGGGTGAGTTTAAACGTAGTCCAAGTAAAGTCTGGTGGGCTAGTGAGAGTGTTGATGAATATCGTGAAGTCTCCGAGAGTCCTGGTCAAGATTCTGGATTTTCTGATTCTGAACATTCACCACCTACTACAACCACAACAATAACAGCAACTGTACAAACGGATTTGATTAAAAAATCAGATTTAACTAACGAAAAATTGGAGAATTTATCGATAAATTGCAAAGAGAAAATTCTATCAGAGAAGCAATTCGATTCAGAAGCTTCACCATCGATAATAACATCAACAATAACGAAAAGTGGACGTTTTACAAAGAATTCACCAAGAGTCAGTCGAAATTTATTCAGTACACGACAAAAGGAATGTGTTGTCGTCTTCAATAATCATCATCAATATGCAAAAGATGTCAACAAGAATGCCACAATAACGACATTTTCGAGTGTTTGTAAAGGCATAACATTGAATGAATCGTTGGATATAATACGATGTGATACACCAACAAATAATTTAAATAAATCAGCACCGGCTATTTTATTAAACAATCACAATGATGATGATCGAGAATCATTAAATGATTGTAATTATTCATTATCTAGTGATTGTGAAAGTGAATTAGAATGTTTATTCGATACTGGCTTAGAATTACCTAAACATACATCAACACCGAAATCGATGAATGAACAACAGTATTATAAAAGAGGCAGGAATCCTCTCAATCTCTACCAGAAATACCAACAAAACAAACGGTAATTATAATGTTAATTAATTATCGAATCCATAATTAATAGCAATTTTAGTGTGCCTTTGATTATCACCGAATTAACAGACAATGAAGCTGTAAAGAAATGGATCGAAGAGGAGCGACAATTCTATGAACAAGAATGCATGACGACCCTACAATGCAAATCGATAGCTGCTGAACTTAATCTAAAAGTTACACATATGGCTTCGTATAAGACCCACACTATTCGTAACATACTATCACAGTCTAATTGTATACAAACCGAATATAAGAAACTTAACAGGTAATTAGACGGTGCGTATTGATAGGTTGTAGATTAAATCGAATTTGATTCTAGCGAGAAGAAGCACGTGAATCCGTTGGCGCAAAGTTTAGCTGGTAATATCGTCGATTTCCTACAGAATTTCAGCAAAATCACACCGGATATTACAGATAAATACGACGAAATCCGTAAATCGGACGCTGAAAATTCGCTGAAATCCGTTTTGAAATTGTTCAATTACTGGCAGAATGTATATCTGGAAGTGTTATTGGATGAAATCAAAAAATTGATGGCACACATCGAGAATCCACGTTCTGAATTAGAATTACGTTCAATCATCACCGGGATCACATCGATTTCATTGCATAACGAAGAATTAATTGAAACGTTTACAAAATTCGATATTGTACCGATTTTATTGATATTGTGCGAGAAATGTGAAGGTTCATCTTTACGTAGCCAATTATTGCGTTGTCTATCAACTATGTGTTGTAATCGTTTTGCAATAAGACAATTTGAGAAATATTCCGGTATACAGATCATTAACGATACGTTAGATGATGGAACACGTCCAGAACCGGAACGTTCAGAAGCTGTAGCATTATTAGCACAAATTACAGCACCATGGATTGAAGACAATCATTCAATACGTGGATTATCTGATTATTCGAAAAAATTAATCAAATCTTTAACGAAATTTCTAACAACAACAAAATGTTGTCAAAATCTTTTATTATGTATTGCTGCTCTAGCAAATCTAACAACAATGGATCCGAAATCTATTAAATTCATAATGAATCAAAATACAATTCGTGTTATTTTCGATATTTTAAACAAGCGTGGATTGCGTGTTTCCGTTTATATTCTCGAACAGATCGCTACATTAATTGTAAATTTAACAGCATTCGATCTATCTAGACAGTATTTGATAAAACATCAAGCACCAGCTGTTTTATTGTATTGTTTAAGAGTCAACACTCGAGATAGGGATGTTGAGAAACGTTTACAACAGAAATCAATGATTGCATTGTCGAGATTGTGTAGTGATCGTGAGGCTGCTGAACAAATCGTCCATTTAAATGGTGTTGAAAAACTAGTCAAATTATGCCGGAATAAGAATGAACGTTTCGATAATGATGCCGTACTGGTAGCAACTCTAGTAAGTTATCATTTATGATTTATTTATTTTTTTGAAAATTCAATTTAATTTTAGGCCACTTTGAGGAAGATAACCGATGTCTGTGGTAATCGAGTTATTAATGTTGAAGATGCTCAAGAGCTTGTTGAACCAAAACTGCTTGATTCATTTTTAGCGTATTCGACACAAAGTGAAAGCTATGTTTAAACAATTCTTATAGAGTTTATTATTATTATTGTTAATATTTTTATTTATTTCAATTTTCCATTCAAACAAAAATTTTGCTTTTATCTATTATTATCGATTGAAATTCTTTTGTTTGGGTGGAAAAATAAGTGCCATATTATTCCACAAATAATTGTAAATATTTTTCAATTATAAATATTTAGTACAAAATAAATTGTTTCGACATTAATTTAAATTTAGCGCGTGTTTCTAATTCACAACTCTTAACCAGATGCCGTTACTATTACTCAAATTCACAGCCTACTGTTTTTCAAATTATCAACATAATTTCTTTTTGGTCCTCAACCAATAATTAGTACAACTTTTTTGATTATAATCAATTTGAAATTAACTTACTTATTATTCAAAAATTCTGTAAAGAAAAGAAAAACTTAAATCAACAATTTGAATTCTACAAGTACGGTTGCCAAATTTACTTACTTGTGAGACATAAAATTTCAATATAACAAATAAAGACGGTATATTGAAGTTTGAAGTAGTTCTACCATAAAATTCAAAATAGATTCTAAAATCAATTTCTCCTGCAATACATTCAATTGTATTAATTATAATTGAGACTTGAGGCTCATCCAAACCGAACGCACGCTGGCAACGAAGCATATTCTACATCTTACTAGGGAATTTAGTTTCAAACTAATGACGAATGACAACTACAATACACAATGCCACATTTACCACGATTTGACTAAATTTAATGGAATTTTTATTAATGTTTAAAACGACTTTAAAATAAATTCAATTGTTACAGTTACTGAGCTATTAGAAATCTAAAATTATTTTGAATAAGACACGTTGGTGTAGAATTTACCTTGTCTTTTTTATTATCGTTTATCGTGTTTGTATTTGGATATGTTGATTTCTTCGGATACGCTTGGCAACAACGGATGTCATTCTAACTGTCACTTGGTTGTCAAAAATTGATGTTTTACTTTTTATTATTGGATAAGTTTATAACTTAATTAAAAGTAAATGATAGCCCCCTTTGTATAATTACAATTAAATCAAAATGGCATCGATTCTATTAAATTCTAATAGTTCTAATTAATTACTGTTAAATAATTAATTGATTGATTAAATTGATTGGAAAGAAGACAATAGAGGGAGATTTTTTTGATCAATTTACTTTCCATTTTCAGTTAATTAAAAAAAAATGTGGTATTAATGTTAATCATTTTGGTAGATAGTGTGAAGAAGTTGTATTACTAGATGCCGCGTTGGCGGCAATACAATAAGGAACGGTGCGATGCACAATTTGGAACAGGAAATAGGAGCTTGGGATTCTGTATTATTAGAACCATTAACTGAAGATACATTCATAACAAATTTACAACAACGTTTCAAACGCGATCATATTTACACATATATTGGCAATGTATTAATATCAGTTAATCCATATAAGAAATTAGCACTATACTCAACGGATCTAGTTGAGACGTACGTTAAACGTGGACCATTTCAATTGCCACCGCACATGTACGAGATTTCACTCATTTTTAAAATAGTTTACAAAATTCGTTTATTTGTAGATATGCAATAGCTGGATCGGCATATAGATGGTTGAATGATCGCAATGAGGACCAATGTATTATTGTTACTGGTGAGAGTGGATCTGGTAAAACTGAAGCAGCACGTATTGTCCTACAATTCTTAGTACTTGTCTCTAGTGATTCAATTGAAACAAAATTGATGAAAGATCGTCTTGTACAAGCCAATACATTATTGGAAGCCTTCGGAAATGCACGTACTATGATCAATGATAATGCTTCAAGATTTGTATAAATTTATTAAAAACAAAATTAACAAATTAAAATTTCAAACATTTTTCCAGGGGAAATTTTTAGATATCGAATTCGATTATAAAGGCGATCCTATCGGTGGCCATTTAACTAATTGTAAGTACTCTTATTCAAATAATCTTTACGTTAATGCTTAAATAACACCTTGATTACATGCAAGATTTTTTGGATAAGGTATGATTAAAATTGTGTTACAAAAAAATTGAATAACTTAAATTTTTGTTTTTCTCAATTCAGGCGAGAGTCACATCTTTATCATCAGGTGATAGAAATTTTCATATATTTTATCAATTATTATCAGGGGCCGATATTCATTTATTGAGTAAGTTTTATCAGTATTATCATTAAATTGATTGAATATTAATTTTTTTTTGTATAATTATTAAGAATGTTTGAAGCTGCAACGTAATGTTGAATTGTATTCGATTTTACAAACGGAAAATCACCAATTTACCGAAACCGATGATGAAGATAGAAAATTATTTATTTATACAAAGAGTGCATTAGATGTCCTCGGTTTTAGTGTTGATGATATTATCGATATTTTCCGTATAATTGCGATTATTTTAAAATTAGGTAATTTACAGTTTGTGCCTTGTAATAATATTGATGGTACTGAAGGTTGTGCCATCAGTAATGAATATGGTAATTGTCTTTAATATAATTTATTAATTACATTAATATTTCAATTTTTTTTTTCAGAATTGTTTGAAATTTGCGAACTATTAGGTACAGAACATAGATGGTTACAAAGATCATTAACAAGTCGTTATATTGATGATGGTATTATGGCCGATTTGAATTCGTATGAAGCAACAAAAATTAGAGATATTTTATGTAGAACATTATATAGTCGTTTATTTACATGGTTAATAAATAAAATAAATGAAATTTTAAAAGGGCAAAGATTAACGAAACGTAAAGTACTTGGTGTGTTAGATTTATATGGGTTTGAATTATTTGAACGTAATGGTTTTGAACAATTGATGATTAATTATTGTAATGAGCGATTACATCAATTTATTACTGTTGCAACATTAAAAGATGAACAAGAAGAGATTATACGTGAAGGTTTAGAATGGACAAAAATTGAATATTTTAATAATATGTAAATTAAATTATTGTATTATTATTATTAGTATTATTTATTAATTAATTTTTAGAGTAATCTGTCAATTGTTGGAACATGAAAGTCACGGCATATTGTCGTTACTTGAAGAACCTAATGTACAAACTGATGCTAATTATTTAACACGTGTTGAACAATGTTGTGCTGGTCATTCACATTGTTTAGCCGCCGATACAACATTACCAGAATTTAGTTTTCAGTAAGTTCAATTTGAAGCAAAGACGACAATAAATTGAGAACGTATGGCGTAACTTGATTCAATCTACAATTAATTTCGTATATAATTACTATATTTGTTGTTGAGATATATAACGAATATATCAAGTTACACCATACGTTCTCATTTCATAGCCAAATTTTATTGAAATTAATTAAGTTACAGAGATAATTTTACGATTAGAAGTAGCTCATTTTGAGAATTTATTATAGTTTTGATTTTAATTTTTTGGCAGTTTAAGGCGTTAAAACCGATTAGGTGATGAAATGAGAACATAATTCGTAACTTGATGCAGATTTGTTGTTGATGTGGTAAATGTTTCAAATTTAAAATTAATCAATCTGCGCCATACGTATTCGATCCATCTTTTCGTTTGATGCAAAATAATAATTAATTAATTGCGAAGTTGTTTGAGAGTCGTTTACAAATTAGTATACAAAAAAATCGCTTTATTTTATTACTTCCTTATTATTTATATATTTATTCAATTTTAAACTACAAAAGAAATTAAATAAAAACTTAGTGCGTAACTTGATGCATAAATTTTCATAAAGTTGACATACTTTTTGACGATATGTTATGTTTGAAATAACGAATCAAGCTACACCACACATTCTCATTTCGTTGCCAAAGTTGATTGAAATTAATTGCGTTACAGACGTAATTTTACGATTTATCACTTTAAAAATTCGTTTTAGTTTTCCTTAGATTTTAATTTTTTTGAAAATTTAACGTGTTGAAACAAATCAAGTGGTGAAATGAGAACTTCGGTCGTAACTTGATGCAGTTTTTAATAAAATTAATAAGAAATCATTTGTTGTTGATAAATGTTGTTGGAAATAATAAAATAAATTAAGCTACGCCATGCGTACTCGTTTCATATTCTCTTTTGATCGAAAATGATTATTTAGTTGCGGATTTGTGTGAGAGTTGCGTCCGTTTACAACGTAGAATACCAGAAAAAAACGCTTTATTTTATTATTTCCTTATTATTTATATATTTATTCAGTTTTAAGCTACAAAATTACATAAGAATGCGTAACTTGATGCCTAAATTTTCATAAAATTACTATATTTCTTGACGATAAGTCATGTTTGAAATAACGAATTAAGCTACACCATACGTTCTCATTTCATTGGTAAATTTTATTGAAAGTTTGCCACATTATTGAAACTTATTGTTATACAATCGTTTTTGTTTTTAAATAGTATTCTTCGTTAAATGAGAATGGTCCTAAATGCTGGATTTTCATTATTTTAGTCAATTTTATACTTTGAAATATGAGAACGTAAAGCGTAACTTGATGCAATTTTTAGTAAAATTAATAAGCAAT
Organism: Mylabris variabilis; assembly: GCA_037464815.1. Taxonomy (NCBI): domain Eukaryota; kingdom Metazoa; phylum Arthropoda; class Insecta; order Coleoptera; family Meloidae; genus Mylabris; species Mylabris variabilis. Next base: position 2,524 of record JAZBGW010001954.1, on the reverse strand, counting down.
CATCTCTTGCCAACGATAAATGTCATTTTAAGCAACAAATAAATCAAACTACGCCATACGTATACTTGTTTTATTGCAAATAAAGATGATCAGGTGTTGTCTTGAAACAAAGGCGTGAGACATAACTCGAAGTGGTCTTTGACAAAAATTCGTTATACGTGTCAGTTAAGTTACGTCTAATGTTCTCATTTCGTTGCTTCTTTTTATCGAAACAATTAAATTTTATAAACGACTATCACAACTAGTGATTTAAAGTTGCATGTAGATTTAATTGTTTTTTTTAAGGCCTCTATTAATAATACAATTTATTTTTTAGAATTCGTCATTATGCCGGTATGGTAACATATAATGTTCGTGATTTTGTTGAAAAGAATCGTGATTCATTACCACGTGAAATTTCACGTGTTTTATACCGTTGTGATCATCCATTGATGCAATCATTATTCCCTGAAGGTAATCCAAAACGTTGTACATTTAAACGACCAATAACAAAATCATTACAATTACGAATCTCATTGAATGCATTATTAAAAAATCTAACAACACGTCAAATCCATTATATACGTTGTTTAAAACCGAATGAAATGAAACAACCACGTATCTTTGAAATGGCATTAATACAACATCAAATCCGTTATTTAAGTCTATTACCAACTGTACAAATTTGGCGTAATGGTTATTGTTATAAATTATCGTATCAACAATTTTTATGTCGTTATAAAATAATTTGTTCGAAAACATGGCCACGTTGGCGTGGTACACCAATTGAAGGTGTATCAATAATATTACGTTCACTGCCTATACCAAATGCTGAATTTACATTTGGACGTACGAAATTATTTGTACGTAGTCCACGTACTGTTTTCGAATTAGAAGATTTTCGTCGTATACGTTTACATGATTTAGCATTGTTAATACAAAAGAATTGGCGTTGTTATTCACAAATGAAGAAATATCAAAAATTACAACATAGCCAAATTGTTATTGCATCAGCATGGAGAAGATGGAGGGTAATTCTAATTATTTATCATTAATTGTTATTTATTTTATTTTATTGCTGGATTCTAGGAATTAAAATGTGTACATTTTAAAGGCCGTCAACATATTTGGTGTTTATACGGTGCGGTATGTTGATGATGCCTTTTGTAAAATCGCTAGATTCCATTTAAATTATAATTTTGTATTGAGTTGTTTTCCTTTATAATTATTATAATTGTTGTTAATTACAGGCACGTGAGGAATATCGGATATTAAAGCATCGGAAACAATCCGAATGGGCGGCTAGAGTCATCCAACGACATTACATACAGTGGAAGGTAGAATTTAGTTAATTTATTTTAAATTAAAATTTGAAATTGTTTATTAATAGAGACGACGGTATTTATTGAAATTATGGCAAATATTACCATCAGATGCTGATTCACCGATATGCCGTGAATGGCCAATATGTACACAACCATATTTATTAGAAACAAATAATCTATTAAAGAAGATCCATCATCGTTGGCGTTGTTATAAATATCGTTTAAAATTCGATCAAACAGCAAGGAATCGGATGAGAGAAAAAGTTACAGCTAGTTTTATATTTAAAGATAGAAAATGTTCATATCCTCGAAGGTTTTCCTAATGTTATTTATTATTAATTTTATTTGTTGTATTGTTATTTGTATTGTAGTGTTTCACATCCGTTCCTTGGTGATTATGTTCGTTTACGACAGAATATCCAATGGAAAAAAATCTGTTTAGAGAGCAACGATCAATATGTGGTATTTGCTGATATTATCAATAAAATTGCACGTTCTAGTGGCAAGGTATATAAATTAATACGATTAAGTAACGACTTACGTTCAATTGTTGAAATATTTACAGTTTGTCCCAATTCTGTTGGTGATTTCGACACGATCAATGTTGATCTTAGACCAACGTACATTACAAGTGAAATATCGTGTACCAGCAACGGAAATCTATCGTATGTCCCTATCACCATATCTCGATGATGTTGCTGTTGTACATGTGAGAGCTGTAAGTATATTTTTGTGCTTCCACTAGGAATTTACTAATTTTCCTTAAAATCGTCCGGAAACTGGCTCGTTACATCACTAGACCGGAACATTTTGTAGTGACTTTATGTTCTCAGATTGGTGATTTTGTCATTTTTGACAATTCCACAATTCTATCTAAATGTTTTTTTTTAATATTAAAAATTTTCGATTTAAAACGTTTTTTAGAACATAAATGTAGTACAAATAGCTTACCTTAGATATAAAGATTAGTGTGAAAATTTTAGAAAAGTATTTAATACAATTTAAAGTTAAAATGAGAAAAAACAAATGAACTAAACTTGATAATCTGTCATGGAGTCAGATATCTTGATTTTAAATTCAACTTGTTAGTGTTACCAACTTACAAAAGTCCCTAACAATTTTATTCTATTTTTATTAATTTTCTGGAAAACTTACAAAATATCATCAAAATCTCATTTTTTTAATTTATTTTTTAATAATTCACGAATACTTTTTGTGTT